>KN726781.1:0-10669 GCA_000816745.1 Ancylostoma duodenale
CGCAATGACACTCTCATTGTGGAACCTGCCAACAGCCGTACCCTTAACTTATAATAAACTTATTCGTTTCGGTCAAAAAAGGATATTCTTTTAATAGATCTTGTGCGTTCAGTGAAGGTTCTACATTGCTGAGATCTCTATTTCCAGGATGTGAGATTCGGCCAACTTCTAACAATAAGCTTGCTTGCTGAGCTGTCACGGTTAATAACAAATTCATAACGGCATTTTCATAGCATCTGTGTATGTTTTTTACACAGGATAGGAAGCAAACGCTAATAGAAAAGGACTCATCAAAGGTTTCTTTACCTGCCAAGAGTTAGTGGTGAATGCACACACAGTCGAAGGCATTGTTTCGAGCAAAATATATTTCCCTGGCAAAAATCAACATCTTCAGTATGGGATTCCTGTCAGTCCACGCTACCGCTATTTGTACTGTTATGGAAAATACAGAGCGAATATCGATACCTCACTGAATCATCTCAACATTTATCAGTGGAGGGGAGAGGCCACTACGGATTCAACACCTCGATTTCTCGATTCACACTGACTCAGGCTTCTTCTGGTTACAATAAGTGTACTGTAACATAAATGTTGATTATTGGGTTCAATAATGTCTATAATTGTAATCAGCACACGAAATGCTTGCAGCGTGCAGAGTTGCAGCATTCCTGCTCCAACGACAATTGGCTGCTCTAATCACAATCAGCCCCAGAAACGCGTCTCCATACCGGAGTTCGGACCAGCGCGCGCCGGCATAGTCTGTCCTTTAATTTATTGTGATTGCGCTTGCGCAGGCGACTTGTGCACCTCACCCCTTAGCGTTTTTGATGTGAAGGAGAAGCCATTGAAGTAAATGTATGCTTTCAGGTTTTTCTATATCCCCTCATAGGTATAACATGGAAGAAGCTAAAAGATACAGATGTGTTACCCTCTCTTTCGATCTCTGAATGAGTTAGGGCTTAGATTTGTTTATGTAGTTCGACAGAAGTTCATTATAGGGTCCAGTCCCCAATTCTGTACTGGGTTCCTGTCGAGCTATCCAAACTAATCTAAACCCAAACTCATTTAGGGATCAAAAGAGATGTGAATGATCAAAAGAGAGAAGAAAAAAGTCATCTCTGATTGTGATCTCATAGATGATACGCCGGTCTACGTATTTTGTAGGCATGAGGATGATAGAAACATCAAAAACATCGCACCGAAATTCATTTCCACCCAATGAAAAACCTGCAAGAATGAATTTTAGCTGCATCTGTTGAAGGGAACTGAGGGAAGGATGGCAGCAGCTGGAAGGAGATGTTGACAGGGTCCCTACTTTGCGCTTTACGCCGTTGGGGCTGCGATCGTTCTGCTCAGTTACCACAGTACATACATACAGTCTCGCTAGAGATATAGTCTGTTTTAAACGCGACGATAGTTGAGTATTTGTGCATAATGCCAGCCTTTCCCGACACTCTCCATTTCATGCACTCTTTCGCGCGTTCTTTTTCTCTTTGGCGTCACTGCAACCATCCTCGCTAGTGAAACAGATTAAAACAAAAAAAAAAAAAGAAGAGACAATGTGCAAGAAGTGTACATGGAACCAAAACAAATACGTATAGAAAAGGAAGTAGCCTCAATTGAAAATCTAAAAAAAATAAACCAGAAAAGCTGACACAGTCCAGTTCACTTCTGGCTCGCGAACTTGCAGTCTGTACGCTAACCGACAAACCTGTGAATTGTACTGTGTTAACTCGTACATAGAACACCGCATGCTTCAAGACGTCACGATTATCGTCACCAGTGAAATGCACTGCGGAATGATGATGATCTATCGTTATTGCACTATTGGCAACCGGGCCGTACCGTTTCGCTCGTTAAAGGCAGCACTCACGGGAATTCTCACTTCTAAAATGAGTCGCTTACCATGTAGCGGGCCGGTGGACAATCGCAACAGTAAGTTGAGCACCGTGGATGTCCATCTATATGCTTGCGATGATATTGCCGTGGACACATCTGCCGCTCTGGACATTAGGGTTTCGTCGCCCCAACTAACGCCGTTGACAGGGTGTGCGCATGTGGTTCAGCGGAGGCTCGTCTATGGCATTCTTACCATTGGCAGGGTTTCGTGGCGGGACCCATCACGGAACACTCGTCCGCGCTGTGGACACACATGAAATGCCGCCGTTACTTTCTGTGTATTTCGCGTGTCTCACGCTACTTCATCGTTGTCAATGAGTTCATCGTCCCTAAAAACCTCGATATACCGCAAAATCTTCGACCCAAACATTTCCGTGAATGCTGCCTTTAACTCACGTTGATGCTCACTAAAGGCAACACCTGTCGAAATACTCGACTCTGAGTTAAACCGGCAATAGGACACACATTGCCAGCACATCATGAGTGTTTAACGAGCACAAAGAATCATGACTTAAATACCTGCGAAAAAATCGAAGTCAAAGTCGCGAACACGCATGTCTTGTATGCTGCGGCCAGCGCACCCAGGTCGCGGTCACTCATACAGTGGACGTCAGTGGCGGTGGCCCATTCACGGCCTTGAGAACTGCGCCTCGCGACCGCGCCGCTCTCGTCGTAAACGATGCTTTCTGCTGCTGTTCTGCTATATCTAGAGCTTTTCTACCCGATTTCAAGGATTTTTGACCAAATCGGGAAGAAAGCGACTAGAAATAGCATTCCGGCAGCAGACGATACCGATCCCAGCGCGCGCGGCGCGGTCGCGCTGAGTCCTCGTGCCCACGGATGGGCCACCGCCATTGACGTCCACTGTACGTACAAGCATGTGTGACTTTCGCGTGGCGGAACCCACGAGTGTGAAGGGCTTGCAGACTTTTGCCGTGGGAACAGTTGCCCATTGTTAGGTATAGGCCAGCGACGTCGCGGCGGCGTCGCCGCGGCAAGGTTCCAGCGACAAAAGCTTGCACACTTTTTTGGCGCGGCGGCGCCCAACGACGTCGCCCAGCGGGGCGCCGCTGCGGCAAAAGTATGCAAGCCCCTTGACATTGCTTGCCGCGCGCCGCTGGGCAAAAAGTATGCAAGCTGTTGTCGCTGGAACCTTGCTGCGGCGACGCCGCCGCGACGTCGCTGGCCTATGCTTAACCATGGGCGACAGTCGCCGCGGCAAAAGTCTGCAAGGCCCTTAAGGCCCTAAACAAGAAGATTTGGGTGGGCGTTGCCATTAAAGGCAGTACTCACGGATACTTTCACTTTTGAAATAAGCCCACTATTCTTCGGAACATCCGAAATTTTTTTCAGATAATCGAATTCCTGATTTAATCGATTTTTAATTCTTTTCCGAGTAATCGAATATCGAATTCATTCGATTTTTATTTTTTTCGAATTTTCGAATTTGTCCGGCTTTTCAAAGCACGAATAATCGAATAAATTCGAAATTCGGTTTCGAATTTATCCGCTTATTTGAGCAATTTGACTAATTCAGCATTGGTACATATAACTTGGAAGGACTTGAGAATTTTAACTTATGCCTGTGAAGATTTCTTTAATTTACTGCCATAGACGTTCTGCAAGTAAATAGGACGAGCTTCAGCCATTACCTTCGTAAAAGGCTATTTCAATGCTCTACTTATTCTAAGTAAAATATAATATGACAACAAATCCTTATAAGGTGAGGTTGTTGTTCTTTTTTGTTTCCTTCACAGTGATCGCCGCTATTGCGCAGCTCAAAGTACGAGCAGTTCTCTCGCAAGCCTTGTTTCGTCCTTCGTTGCCTTTATTAACGAGTTCGTTTTCTTAGGACCAGCGGAAATCCCAAAATTTCTTCCGGAGCTCAGCCCAGGACCCACACGAAGCCCTTCTTGCGTTCCAACCTTTTTTCGAAGCCCAGCTTGCCCACCGGCAAGACGTGTTAGGGCCTGCGCTAAACGCAGGATATTTTAGAATTGTCACAGCGGTTCTTCTATCTGGTAGTTCTTCAGAAGCAGAATTTCACATGTTGCACAGAATTTCGTGTAATATTCTGATGCGCAGAATATCGCATGGACTAAAGAGTTTGGCAAGTCACTATGCGATGAGGATACCAGGGCTGGTCCTGCGGTATAATGCGATAACAACAAGTGGGGTAACGAATCAGATTGTCCGTGAATACGTATGAATGCTTCATCCTCTCATTTCGTCTACATGCGAGCAGAGTATGCGAACGAAGCGGGTATGAACTGAAGTCTGGGAGTACAGACTGGTCTAGTATAAATGACCCTTAATTATCATCATAAACACGTAAACACAGATATCTGATTTCGAGAGATAGGATATGAAAGCTAGCGCGAGTCACGCTCATTTCTAGTTTTGCAATTCCAGGAGTAAGGACCTGACAATGTCTGCTGAGGCAGAACGGAGCGAAGAAAAAGATAATGAAAGTGAGAAAAAAAAACCGCTCTTCTTGCCCTGTCTGTCCTAATCTTTTCCTTCGTTGTTATTCAGGCCGTCCACCTGAGGTCGTGTTGGGTAGCATCCTACAGTCTCTCCGCGGAGCAGAATCTGCTCGAGAACGGTCCGAACGCGTGCGAGAGGGGCTACATGCTTTGGCGCGGACGGGTGGGATACGCGCATGGTCTCACCACGGGAAATAATTTGCTCCTCTGTATTTCAGTGACCGCAGTGGTGATGTTCGCTTTGCTGCTATGTCTCGCGATTCTCCAGGTTATAGTAGGCTCAGTGAAAGTGGGCTCGTGCCCAGTTAGTCCGCTGATTCCTATATGGTTGATAGTTGCGGGATCAGTAAGCTGTGTTCGAAATGTAGTTGGAATACTATTTACCGTATTGGTGAGTTATGCTTGGTTCAAAAATACCCCGGCCGAATATGACAGTCTCCAACAACGTGAAACAGCTGTCCATGTGTTGGGGTGCTCTCCTGTCGGGAAAAGGGCACTTCTTTCATTGACTGAAAAGTTACTTCCATGAATGCATGTAATTCACTCGAAGAAAGAAAAAAAAACAAAAACGAAGGGTGCTGCGGTGTTACTGTATTGGTGGATGTGAATTCATTAATTTTTTATTCGAAAAGTAACAATTACGTGTAGGCATCGGCCGTTTGGATATCCTGTCTGGTTACCGTAACGTTCATCCACATTTTTTGTCTTGGATTGCACACAAAACGACACTTTCGAACGTGTTGAATGAATGGAGATGTTATTACACAGTAGAGCTTTGACTGTCGTGCCAGAGAGGTGTCTTGTTAGTATCTGTTTCTAAGAAACACAATCCGCGGCATATGTAGCGTGGATGACAACCATCTGCACAACCATAGTTTCTCAGAAATTTCAAAGGATTTGTGCCACCCACTTCCTATGCCGTTACCGTTAGTTTCTCGGTTATGCCTAGTCACGGTTGGGCCGAACCCGTGCCAGCAACGGCGTAGTTGGCAGAGGTGCTGCCGCTGTCCTGGGCCTACACCAGAAGCATGTATTTTTCGCTTGATAGGAGTTTTTTGGGTTTATTTCAAGAATGTTCCCGTTATTTCCATTCATGTGAGGTGGGACAGTGCTCAGAAGTCTCCAGGTCAGCCGCTACACCGCAAACGGGAACGTCTCACCTGTGCCAGGGTGCAACTCAGATCTCGGCAGTCTGCCGGTTTTTTTTTGGTTTTTTTCCTCTTCTCTAGCTTCTGGGCGCTTGCACAACGTGCTATCATAAAACGAAGCATTTAGCAATAAACTAGAAATTTCTGGTAGTAATCGACTCAATGTAAACTTTTTTCTATGTTTTCCCGATGTAGTGCACTTCAGGAGGACAGAGCTGGTCGCATCACTGCCTTGAGAGAACTTCTGATGGGAGTCTTCCTTACGATCTGGATCATTTGGTAGGTGCCATACAACTATCAATACATACCTCCGAGGGCACTTTTGTTGGCTTAGATGAGGCGAGACTGAAATGCACCAGCTGGAATATACTATACTATACTTCACGTGGAGTGTAGCACCCTGCGTTGCGACTGGCTGCTGCCAAGGTAGACAATCAATATGCACCGTTGTCACGAGCCCCAGCGATTTGTCAGCACTGGCGACGGCGATAAGCAATGTCGACGGCCATGATGACGCTCCGCCCACAATCGATAGGCGCTGTTGCCACAGTCGCTGGCGATGGCGACGCAGGGTGCTACACTCTGCGTGAAGTATAATGGCAACTTAGGAAGTGAAAATTTCCATGGGTGTTTCGAATGGGAAAGATGTAGAATATGGCGAAAAAGCCCGGTCAATATGTGTGGAGTAATATGTGTGGTATAGGTGTGGCAGTGCCGGACGCAGAACGTGGGCGGGAGGTGAGGGGCATGAGAAGAAGTGGGGACTCCTCCGCTTTGGGGACCTGGATGGAAAATAATAATAAAAACATTTTCATAATAATAAATAAGTAATAAAAATTATTTTGAAATAATAATAAAAAATAAACAATTGAAATTAAACTAGTACAAGATCTCTATTTGTGTTGTAAAATTAACATTTGCAGGCTGATCCTGGGCTCCTACTGGACCTACGGCGTCTACAGCGACGTCGTGTACGAGGCCGGGAAACCGAACTACTGCGACCAGTTCACGTACATGTTCGCATTCGTGATCATCACACTCACCTATGTGCTCGCAAGCATCCTTCTTTGCTGTTGCTGCTACTGTATTGTGTGCCTATGTTGCCATAATGGATCTGTCATCATCATTACATAACTAACATTAAATTTCATACCGATCTGTTTCAAAATAGTGTTGTGTGCTGTGTTTCGAAGGGGACACTCGTCATCTACTCGTCATCCGACTATTTTCGGAGTGAAATAAATAGTACCCCTTTTTGTGGACGGCGACTTCTTTTTGTCGGCGAGTGACTCATAGCGCTTGACAAACGTTGTCGCATGAGTAATTGATGTAATTGAATTCATTATTCGTCTAAGTGGTTCCTCCGAAAATAACAGCGCGTGTTGCGAAACTTCTGCTTCACTTATGACGTCTTGTCCACGGCAGCATGCTAAACAGCAGAAACAAGCAGGAGGAACTCTTGAATTATCCAAAGAGTGCCAAAAAAACCAGTGTTACAAGCGTAATCGTAACCTTAATCCAGGTTTGTAACACTGGTGAACTCTAAGGTACTTAGCGTAGTTATCGTAGTGTAAGGTATAGAAATGCTTTCATGCTTGTCAACAGATGATAGGACAACATGCTAAGGTGTGATTTGTGAGATGCAGACTGTGTCTACAGTGAAAATTTATTTTTCATTGCACGTGAGTGTTTATTTGCTTACTTGTTCACATACTTATTTATTTATTATTTATTTATTTATGAGTACACCACATGGTGTGCCAACAAATCAGTCCAAGGTACCACATGAATTTCACTTCGAAACACTAAAGGTATTCGTGTTGTCACAACACCGGAGGAAATAACATCATTCTCCTACAACGGTGGGTGAAGAACCCGATCCCAAAGCCCGAGCGCGTCTTATTAAGCCTAGAGCAACCAGGGCTAGGCTGACTCAGTGAACGAATGAATTATAGAATTATTGATTATCAAATAATACAAATCCCTGAGTGGTTGCAACAGAGTTGAATTTTGAGACATTTAGACAAGGATGTATCATGAAAAATAGTAGTGAATATTACTTGGAAATTTACACTGTATTCCATCTTCTCATTTTTTTCTCTCATGTTTTTTCTTGCTTTCCACCCAAAATCTGTTTAGGGGGCTAGTCAGCAACATTCTGCTGCTGCCGAAAACAAAACCCTCGAATTACATCACCATTACCGCAGGCAAACCACCGTGGACAGCGAAGTGGTGAATCAGTTAAGCTTTATAGTAGTTGCAAACCATAAACCCACCGAGCCTAATCATTTTTCTGGATGCCTTTCTGAGAGGCCGTAGATTACCAGTGGTTGGAAGAACTACTTGCCAAGGATGCTAACGAAGGGTCTAGTGAATGTATCGTGTTTTGTATTCGTAAGACTAGTTGGGCAAGAAATGTGGTTCTTCGAATAGATTATACTGTTAGACACACCAAAGTTATCCGTGGTTGAACCATGTTCATCACACGATTTGCAGTAGTTTACAGCGTGCAATTCTGAGCATTTAGAGAATGA
The DNA here is from genome assembly GCA_000816745.1 of Ancylostoma duodenale. Classification (NCBI taxonomy): domain Eukaryota; kingdom Metazoa; phylum Nematoda; class Chromadorea; order Rhabditida; family Ancylostomatidae; genus Ancylostoma; species Ancylostoma duodenale. Next base: position 8,068 of record KN726781.1, read on the forward strand.
AAATTATTCTCGCGAGCGGAAGTTGTTCTGCCGAGTTTGCTGATTCTATGTACTGTACACCCTCAGCGAAAGGTAAGATTCAGGTATAACTCTTGCCAATTTTACATAGAGTAGTTAGAAAATTCCGTAAAAGTCAGAATTGTATCATACGTTCTACTAGATGCGGGGTAGACAGTGGAACTCCGTACACTATAGATTTCTTTTGCATGATCGTAGTTCGACAAAGATTCAAACCTCGTACGTTGTAATGCAAGGAGGGCATAGGAGCTCAATCCACATGCTTCAGCAACGAAGGCATGTGAAACGCATTGAATAGAAGGGCAAATGCAGATGGTTCTTGTGCAGGATAGTAGTATTTCAGGCTAATTTGTGCTCCATTCCTACATATTTTATAGAATTCTGATTTTTAGAAATTATAAGAGCGTTTTTGCGATATATTTATTCGGTGGACACATTCTGCTCCGCAGAATGCCCCTTCACATGGCTTCGATAAATCGACGACAGCTGGAGGAATAAGCATGGACCATGATGACGAGAACTTGGAGCTCGTTCAACTTCACGCCTTCAAGCTGAGCTGGTCTCCCAGTCACTTCTTACCGAACAGTACCACAACAACTTCAAGATAGTGAAATTGAGAATTGGTGACTTTTCCGACTGCTAGTATCGTAATTTCTGGCAGCGCAGCACTGAGTCACTCATTGGTGGGCGAATACAAGTGGTAGGTGCATAGGGTAGTTACAGCGTGCACCGAAGGTCTTTCTGTAGAAGATGAAAATTTCAGAACTTGATAGAGGTCTATACTGTTTCAACATCTTACCGACAACTTGATAGAAGTCTTACCTTCTCAATACTCAATGTTTGTCTGGAATAACTTACTACCGTATGCAGGGTGTGGAGCCTTATACGTGGAAAGGGAGGAGCAACCTATAGTTGTGATTGGTCTTTTCCACGATCTGACTAGTCACTGAGCTGGGGCGCCCCGCCCTCTCCAGATATAAAGCTCAACACTCCGTACGTACGAAAATGCACTTTGAATGTAGGTATCCTCGAGTTTCCTTTCTGCGTGGTGTAGAAGTAATCGCCGGAGGTTTGACTCTCAACATCATTGTTCTCTTTGGGTTTGAAATTTCTCTGATCACTTATTCTAGAAGAGTATCGTACATACAGAAGGGGAACATAGAAGAAAACAACTGTAGCACAGTCTTGTCGTCCACGTTTGATTCTCAGCTGCTCAAATTCGCTTACGTTGTGCGTCTAGGTGCTCGATTTCTTTTGTGTTGTCTTTTTAGCCTAGTAATACGAAAAGCGTGCCGATATGCCGCGATTAAACGGAAGGCATGATTGTTCTGAGGTGTGGAGCGTTATACCTGAACTGGGCGGCGCCGACGAGACCTGCAATTGGCCGATAAGGTGAACCGCCCAGTCGTAGAGCCTGGCCGCACCCGCTTTCCAGGTGTAACAAACACATTGTCGATAACAGCCATTGTAAAGATAGGATCAGGATACATCCACAAGCAATGTCATAGTATTTATTATATTTTGCACTTCTTGCAACCTCGTATAATATGTAAAATCAATAAAAGACAACACAAAACAAAACGATAAGCACTAAATAATGTAGCACCGTTCTACGACATACAGTACATCATTGCTGGACCCGTGACCGCGCAGCGTTAAACACAAACAACAGAAAAAGTCACAGGAAGACAGAAAAGTGAGTGACAAGGAGGTCACGTGGTCGCTGGCTCGGTTTATGAGATCGGTGATTTTGGAGAGGAAAAGCGAGCGAGAGCTGGGACCGCGCTCCTGGACTGGGTCATCCGAGAGTGGTCCTGACATCGCTGCGGGCTGACCGCTCATTGCGCACGACTACAAAGCTGTGGCGATTACGTTGTGGTCTACATGGTGTCCTGCACTTCCGAACAGACAAACTGACGAGGCTCTGCTCCACAGGAAAAGGAATTGAGGCGCTGGACACCATGTACGACGTTCGCAAGCCGGTCTAGCGCAGGCGAATGCGACGGTGTGCGAGACATCATGGCAGCTTCCATACCGGACTTCCTGGCACGTTCTGCTGCTCGCCTCACGAGGCGATCCACTGCTATAATCGGAAATGCGTCGACAGATCCAGATCAATGCATTCACACTTCTTTATCTGCAATGATGGCCTAAACTCTGCGAAGCATCGGCTTGGATGAGCATTGCGTACTTTTACGATAGTTTTTGTGACTTGCGGTGGATCCTGTCCTGGACAATCCAGAGTGACGTCGACAGCGTCGTAGTCTCGTGGAGCACAGGCGGCGCAGGACTTGAATCTGGCTTTCAACATCTTGCTGTTCATCCGTGGGATGAAGTACGACGGACATGTGCCATGGCAGAACCTGAAAAAAAAAACTGCAGCAATAGGAAGTAAACAAACTGCAGCATAGGAAGTAAACATGGCGCGAGTTCTGCACCACATATGGTAAACTCAGTATTCACTGCTATGATGAGCAAACAGATGCAAACTGCCAAAAACTGGTGCATACAGAATGGTATTAATTATCGGTCTTTTTATGATTCGCAGTTCCTTTGTGGAAGCGCAGATTTATTTATTTATTTA
>KN726781.1:11416-36093 GCA_000816745.1 Ancylostoma duodenale
TAGATTCGGGTGTAGCTCATCGAACCACCATATCCTTATTCGTTCACCGCGATGGCAAGGAGAGTGAAGTAAGAGATTTTTCTTGGATTTGGATGCAGGATCTGCGTAATCTTTTTTGCCTCATCCTTCCCACGTCATCGAAGCACCATGGAGTTAGCTTGGCTGACGTGGATCTGTTATATATTAAATTCATGTGATCTACATAACTCGTCGACGCTGTGGTACTTCCCACAGTTTTCAGGATTCACAAAGTTGCAGACTCTCATAGCTTTCTTATGGCGCTATAGTTTTTCTGGGTTTCAGATGATCTCGCGACATGAGTGAATTGCCTTCTGTTCCCGATATCCCACTCCTTTTTCCTCGATGTCGAGCCTCAGCACTGATGCATTTGTTCCTTGTCGTACGGCATTATACAGATTACTACTCGATTTGCAATAGTAGCGCATAATCAACACAATTACCTTCGCTGCAGCGACGTATTATAGTTCTTCGCGTTTGATCAATTGCACGACACTAACAATGAGCCAGCTCAGTAGCACAGTTGCCCCGTGCAGACCTCACGTAATTAAATTTAACTGCAATCGAAGGAAATGGGAATGTTAGACTATGCCGCTGCACTATCAAGTAATCGTGCTGTGAGTTAACCTCCTTCGAAATCGTCTACTCAGACAATTTTTTGGAAGGACCACATCATAAAACCGGAAGAACCGACTGGTGACCTACGGTCCTTCCGGTTTCTTGCTGCATTTCTTCCGAATAGCTGCTGCGGTCCTCTGAAAATTAAAAAAAAATTAAAACCAACAAGCAAACAAATTTCAATGATACTCTATACCTGAGTAACAAAGTACCCCAGAAATCTACCGAGCTACTTCCTTTCTCATTATTCTTACCAATGTTTTGTGCACTCATACCCAATTATTCGACTTTAAGACTAGTTGCAAAGGTTGTTTTCTCCGGAACTCTACATACAACCATGCTTCTTCATTTGGCGGAGGCTCAACTCCCCCCCCCCCTCACCCCGACCCCCACCTTCCCCTTCTCACGCTAGACTGCCACCAGTAGAAGAGCATGTGTGCAGTCAATTTCAAGAGTTGTAGTTATTCCATGGAGTGGGTGTAGCTGCAGAAGCAGTCGTTTACTCAATATGTCATCGTATTCTTTGTCAGACTGGACTTGATCCAAGCCTGCAGTAACCCGGCAGCACATAAGCCCCTCCCACTTTTAAATTAAGATTACGTTCAACACATTTTGCACAACCTGCACATTTTGCAAAATTTCTCATTTCCTCGGAGAAACCTTGCTTAGCACGTGAATTTTTGAGTGACGCGCACCTCTCTACAGTTTCTGACAAATTCTGCATAAATTCGTTGGTAAGTTAAATTGTAGACAAATCCTACCAATTTTTCTGCATCGCAAAGTTCTGCTAAGAATTGGCGGATTCGACTACCGGATCGTACCTCCTAGCACCGCTAGGAATGTCAATCTGCACTTGGAGTCATTGGCTCTCAGAAGGAGAAACAGGACCTACTCATGGCCTTCAAGATTATTCATGGCTTTGTTAATCTAAATTCCAACGCCTTTTTTCAATTCCGTGAGTCCTCTACCAGAGGCGCGCCGAACAAAATACATATTGCTCTTTCGTCCATCTCAGTGAGAACTAATTTCTTCGTTCACAGAGTGGGTTCTGACTATGCACAAATCAGTAAAAAGTTCCATATATCTCCACGTATCCATCAATTTAAAAATATGGTAAACAAATTTCTGAAGTAAAATTTTGCGTTTTCCTTCTCTTATTTTATATTCGTATTACCTATTGTGATATTTTTGTTTTACTTCTCCTGCATTGTACTAATTTAAGTGTCGTTTTATCGTTGTGTTCTTACTTGTCTTGTTTTTGCGTTTCTGCACGCGCGTAACCGCGTGTAAATAAATACGAAATACTAAATACTCTTCACACTTCTCCCTGAAGTCGTTATAGATGGGGACAGCCCATACAACCGTCCCTGTCATATGATTTCACACTTCTTACTTATCCCTTCCTCCAGGACCTGGATGATTGAGATTGCCCAAGGTAAAGGTCTTGACGCCCGTGTTAATGATGGGTAAACTTAGTGGCGTTAACGTGTTTCATAAAATCGCCATTTTAAGAAATATATACGATCCATAAAAACTCGTAATAAGAATTTCATAGGAAACTGGGCTACAGATGATATTAACTGATATCATATAGTCTTGATAATTTAGACGTGACGGACCCAATCCTCTTCTCCCCTTGGGTAACCTCAGTGATGCATGCGGCTCCAGGTGGTAGACGTCGCATTGTTTCTCATTCATCATGAACATGAAGATCGGCGTTAAATTGAGATGAGTAGGACTGTACCTCCTCTTTCAGGATCACTGATCCATATCCTAGCCAATGCCATGCGAATCAGCTAATGTTACTCTGCACCACTCTCGCTCCAGAATACTCGAGCGTTCAGCGGAAGAAGCGAGGAAGTGCTGCCGGTTGGCCGCTTCAATTTGCTGTCATTCATACACTCCGGTCCGGCTGCTTGCAATTCGTCATCTTTGCACTTTTCTCGGACTCATCCAGCTAACCCCAGGCACTAATCCGATTTGCTCATCTCGTTGTTTGGCTTCGCACCACCGTTCACAGTTTCGCACTCACCGAGCACTGATCATTTTCAAGTGCTTGCGCGCTGCTGCTGATCCACCTATCACTTAACATTGTCGAAGATCCACCCACATCTCGGCGAGGTACATATAAACACGATGTTTGACCGTGTTTCCCGCTATCGTTTTACTCTCGAGTGTTTCCTACTCGTACTCGTCATTACGGCGTCCTAAAACGTATTTAATCTGCCATTGTGCTGGGAATGTACGGAATTTTTTTCCTATGGGCTCTATGAATCCTTAAGAGCCAATTTTCCAAAATTCTTTTGTTTTCGAGCTGCGGCATGGTGTATATTACTAAATGTACATGTTGGTCTGTAGAATCGTCCATGTACGCTTTTACTCACCCTGTAGATTAAATCGATAGAACAGTAGTTGCATTTTGTGCGTATCATTGCTCAGTGCACCTCACATTGGCTCTGCTAATGGATAAATTTCGAAAACGACTCCTGAGATGCGACTTTGCCTTCGGGGCCTAATTCCAGAGGTTACAAACACTTGAACTGCCAGAGAGAACGATGACTCACTTACGAAGAAGCCTGTATTGTAATTGCGAATCTCTAATTGCCTTACATGTACGTGTCTGCTCTGTGACGACACGTCTGCTTACGCAGATTGGTCATTTTTAGGCCGGTTGCGTGAAATTCATGTGGCGAGACCGAAATTAGATACGCAATACCCAGGAAGAGGTGTCGTAGTCGTTTGTCCCCTTTCCAAATTCCAAATATGTCTCACTCAGGAAACCTAGAACCATGCTATGCATGAGATTGAAAGATGTTAATCCCACAATTAATAAGTATGTGTGTTGCAGATCAAGGTTTTTCAAACCAATAGTTTACTGTTCAAATCCATGCAAAATCCACGCATATCCATGCAGAACTCATGCGTCATCAAATCCGATGCATATCCGGTGCAAAACTTACGAAGAACCCATGTTTCTCTAAATTCCATGCAGAACCCATGCACACCGATGCAAAGTATGGTTTCTAAACTTTCTGGATACAACCGTTGCGTTTTTGCAAAGCATCATCATGCATGCGTTGCCAGGTAGGATTAGAACTAGGACAGGACACTCTGTCATCTCTAGCTAATGAGACCGAGCCTATAGCCTTTTTAGGGTTTGACCAGCAAGATGATGATAATAAGCCTGTTTTTTGATGTCCGCTTCCTCGAGCAGATTTGTCTCTTTGAATATCTACTTCATTGCGCCACCATACCCAACGTGTCTGTTCAAGCTGAATAATTTCTGCACTAATCAGCTCCTCGAATTAGAGCGGATTTCTTAGAATCTCAAAGATTTAGAGTCAAATTCCTATTCATGTTAGTGTCAGCAGAACTGCACTGTGGATGTCCAGACATTTACCTCTACAAATGACGTGATGTAAAAGTGGGTATCACGCTCTCGTCAGGAATTATTTGTCCTATTTGTTTGGACTCTAGGAACAGCTCGTAAATATTCCACCCCTTCACTTGCGTTGGTACAGTGCCCCCTCAATGTTTGGCTCAGGCGATTTGACTCCTGCGAGGATTCCTTGGTGTTGGTTTGGGAAGCCTCTGAGGGACCTAACAAAACAAAGCTTTAGAAAATGAGTGGTTTTCTTACCAGATCAAGAGAGGTTCCTGGGTCTTTGAAATGTTTTATCAGTTGTCACCTGCATAAAGTAGCGCACCTTTGTGCAATAAATAAATAAATAAATAAGTAAAGTTTGGCTGAGGGCCAAAATCCTCGTTCTTTGACTGATGGATCTACTGCCAATGAGCCAATGTATAAGAATTTAAAGAGCTTTTCACACGTATTCTGTTAATTAGACTCATTATTCACATTGCCAGGTGTCAACGTTTACGTACATTTATTTTGCTGAAAAAAAGCATCTCACCACCTTCCATGCGCTTCATTCACAACACCGGTCACATGTCTGTTTTGCGCATTCTTGCTCATTTTAAAATATTTCTGATTGCTTAAATTCTTAATTAATTTCTCATTAACTTTTTCTTTCCAAATTCCTACCGTATGTACCCACAGAAAGGAATGGCTCCAATTTTTCTCCACACGCATCCCGCTCCTCTGCCTCTCTCCATCTGCAAGTGTCTCTGCTTCCAAAAAGCAGCTTAACTTGGACACAGACCCAATTGGACTGGATTAACAACCAAAGTCTCTGATCTCGACGGTTTCTCAAAATTTCTCTATTCATCTTCAAAATCATCCTTCGGGGAAGACTATGCGTAGTTTTCCTCTAGTTTCTAATACCTACGTACTCTCCTAGAAGGCTGGAATTAGGAGCAGAAAACAACCGTCGAAATGTACAAATGTTTCTTTTTATTTCATATCCTAGAGGAAAGCTCCACAACTTCTCAATGAACACCACAATACAGAATATTTGCAGATACCAGAGACCAACCCACGTCAAGGAGGAATCTTCCATCTTCAAAACTATGTGCTAAAAATTGAAATTGTATTCTGTAGTTTTTGCACAATTTTTCTGCATATGCTTTCAATCTCAGTCTTGGAGCGAACAACTGAAGAACAGAATTTCTTGAGTAGATTGTGCAGTAGGAGTAAAAGTGATTCAACCTTTGAGTGAGATGTGACTGTATGAGAGCAAAATCAAACAAAAGTACGGAATTTAGAGTTTCCAATGCAATAATCGGTTTTTAAGCAAGCATTTTCTCGTGAAGCTGAGCAGTGCAAATATAAGGAGCACGTTATGAGTCGTTATATCCTTGAATTTTGTCGTGGTATCTCAATTCATGCCTGAGATGTGCACTTCGCATTTTTAGCTCCAAAACCACTGTATGTAATTGTTTCCGATCGTTTCGCAAGTTTTCACATAAGGGGACATTGCTCAATGCTCCGCTACAAAGGGCACTTTTTAGAATTAAAGACAAAACGGTGACGTAGCGCAATACGTTGTTACACGAAAGCCGCTCCCACCCCTCCCCTCCCCCCCCCCCCCCGCTTCCTTTCTGCTTGGTCATCAGACTTCGAGACCCCGTCCAGAAAAGCTGAATTCTGATTTACCCACTACAACCAAATTTGGCCTTCAAGATTCATTCTGCTCATCTATATCTGTCTGAGGCCCAATCCGTACCTGTCGGGACCAATCTATATCTGAATAATTTCCAGTAGGTTTGAGCAAATATAATTGTGTAATTAATTTAGGCTAATTTTCCGGGTATAATAAATCTTGAAGCCCAAATTTGGCAGCAAGCTGAAATTCAGCCTATGGAGGAAACAAAGAGTGATGAGGTCATCTTCTGTACACTGTTTTCATGCCCTACGCCTGGCTTTTTACCTAATAATATCGGTGTCATTGACATTAAGCTTTCTATTGCTTTATATGTATTGCCACTAAACATGTGAGTTATAACACAGACCTCGATTTTCGCATCGGCCACCATCGAAAAATGAAGAGCATTCAAATAAGGTGGTAATCGTAAAATGATGAGGTGTTATGTGCTTTATCTCGTGAAAGGGTTTTATTACACCTTATATGTGCCTAATCACTTTCTCTTTTTCCATTCCGCAGTTTTTCATACGTTTTTCATTCATTTGTTCATTTTCACATATCATTCCTTCTAGTGATTCCTATTTTGCGTTTTTACTCTTCACTGATTTCAGTAGAGGAAAGGCGTATCATAACATTTCGGTTAAGTTCTCACAGTCAAGTAGTAATTACGATAATTGACGCTCAAATACATATGTCATATATGGCTTAGGGATCACTTTCCTTCAATGGAGAAGAGGGGTCTCATTAAGATTCTAGATAGCAAATAAGAAAAAATCCGTTTGTACCGGGGTTTGATGACTTCATTTCTTGCAGCAATAATTACAGTAACAAAACTCAATAAAATTCGGTAGAGTGTCGTGGAAATGTATGTACCTTTGAGTAGGTGATGTTACGGATATGGGGCTGCTTATCTCTGTACGGAAGTCCTTATTGAAGACAATTGTTATCAAACAGAACTCCAGGAGCTGTATCCAACATATTTGACCGTTGGAGGGAAAACACAGAAAAAACATATCCGTTCACATTGGTTTTTATCCACTCTGCCATCCAATTTAACTCATTCATCCACCTGTTCATTTGTTGGCGCAACTGCGGTGTCTCGACGAGAGACAACAAGAATTGAAGACGCAGAGGCTCATGAATCTCTATCAAGTGGAAATCGACCGGATAAAGATAACTTGCAGTGGAACAAGTGGATTTGCATAACTGCGGATATGTTTCTATTGGGTAGCAGATTTCCTAAAACACACCAATATGTCCGTTAGACTGCGATTATCCGACTGGATAAAGTATATTGGATACGGACCCAGAACCCTTTCAGCGTAACAAAAATATCGGAAAACTCCACTGGAAGAAGGAACTCAAGGCATAAACAAATTTCAAATTCAACAAATTCTCGTGCATTTTTTGGAATCTTTACACATCTCCAAGTCGGTTCACCTATAGTGATGGTCCGTAATTACACTCTACACACAATGTCAAATGACATTGCCAGTGTCATCATTGCTTTAAGAACATACAATAAACTCCTGTGTAGAGGCTGGCCAAATTCTGGAGAAATGACTATCTCCAGTTTCTACAGCATGAATACAGTAACCTTCCAAAAAGGCTCCAGCGAGGGAAGTACTGAGTTGAAGCGAAAATTCAGCAATATTTTCAAGATAGAGCATAATCGCTGTTTCTCTGCGCATATTTTCTGATATAGCGTTTCCTTCTCGAATTTTTACGAATTTTATTAATGTTTAAATCTCCATCTACACCTGCTGCAAATGTTATATTTTCATTTTCATTTTCATTTTCATTGTCATTGTCATTTCACACGTCTTAAAACGGGTTAACAACAAAGGAAAAAAAAACTTTAAATTGCAACTAGGATTACAACAGAGCAAATTGATGTACGAATTGGACACTGAGTGCCGAACTCTTCTAGCTAGTCAGTCCAACAAATGCTCTAATAGCTGCACTTTTCAACCCCGAATGTCTTATGTTCCGATCCCCTGCTGGTGCCGAGCAAGATCTCTTCTGGTTGGGACTACGAAGAGCATTCTAGCTATTGGCTACATGTAAAGGTCACATGGACTGCATCCACTGCGATTTGGATAACATCCGGAAGCTGTACTTTTGCGTGTTGTTGTTTCAGCTCGATTCGAGAGCTGTCTGCTTCGATTGATGGTTGTCGCAGCAGCTACCAGCTATGCTCTTAGTTACTATACTTAGGATCGAATAAAAATCGAATAACTTCATTGATTTAATTATCGATGCAGAACTAGATCCGAAAAATTCAACTGTTCAAAAAAGAGAAAGTCAGAAATGCTTTCCTATCATTCCTGAACTTTTGCGTTGCTCCCTCCTTTGCGGTTTTTCGAGCTATCGACTTATTCGAGATCGAATTTTCGAATTGGAGTATACCTAATGTATAAATCGCTCCTAACTAAATTAGTTATGTACGTTAACAATGCTGAGATCATTTAATCCTCACCTTACAGATTTTGTCTGTCTGTCTGTTTATTTATTTTTTTTAATTTTCTCTATCCATTCGTGGTGCATTGACGGTGCTACGATTTACCGAAAGATTTTTTCTCATTTCGTGTGTGCAGCCTCGATGGTGTGTTTTTCAGCGTTTGTTTCCCACCTGAAATCCATGCCTTTTATTGTTTCTTAAATGCGATACTTAGTCACGCAATCGATTTACGCCCAGTACTGCCATTTTCTCGTAGCCTTCAGCTGATTCGGAATCCAGTCAACAGCGCCGTTGTCTGGCTGCTAATTCCCTCCCAAGTGCTTTTGGTTACTCTAACAAGTAGAATCGCCGTCATTCTATTGGGTTTTGCAGATGTTACCTCCTTTTAAATGACGTAAGCACAGACAACCACTGCATCTGCCCTATTCCGCACCTACATACCATCACATCAATTTTTTGTGTCCAACCAATATTGAACTTGTGCTGTTGTCATGGTAACTGACTACACCCTATAAATAATAAAATAATGGCTAGAAGCCAGAATAACGCTATGCTTCCTTTGTTCTTGGGTTACACGGAATTACACGGAAACCCTGAACCAATGTTATTTCGGCCACATATCTACTCTTTTTTTTTCGAAATCGTGCTGAGATTTTTTTCCCTGGAAACCCTCTTTTTGATGTTTTCGCGACATATTCAGAAAGTCATGCGAAATATAACAACCCTGGGAAAACATTCCTTTCGGGTCATTTTGATTGGGCAATGGATTTCGTGCGAAAATCTGACATTTAATGTTGTAAAACTCTCTCGCTCACATAGGTTCTCATTAAACGACTTATTAATTTCATTCGAAGGTAATTCTAGGCTTATCGTTATGCACCTTGCTATTTGCCCTTATTTTTAATGATGATTAGTTCTCGACTCCCTCTCGAGTTTCCATCGATTCGCAGGTAGCCAGCGTTGTCAGGCGCTATTTCTGGTGTCTAATACGCGACATTTCCTCAAAAAAACTTTCCGGGAATTTTTCCGCCTTTAAAAAAAGCCGTAAATCCTTGTTATGTACCCAGTGGAAATTATTTCCAGAGATCCCATGTTCTCTTATCGTAAAGTTTGGACATATCGTCAACAGTATCCCTTCAATTGTTCCGCCGGCGTATTCCTGAAACGTTGACAAATGGAAGTGTTTCATATCAATCTGTAGGGAGGAACAACTGAATGAATAAACTATTTTTGGAACTGATCAAGAATGAAGACACTAGCATCATGGGTATGTACCTGAGGTCTCGTTACAACTTCTATTACATTTTTTCAAATCCGGAATTATTTTCTGGAAACTGTGCAGCTGGAAATTTCCTGTGGTTCCTACGCTTTCCTTCAGAGGTTTGCTAGAATTTCCAGACTACGATGCCTCTGGAAGTTTCGAATAAACACCGATACAGTTCTGGTTTCTAGACGTCTCGGGTATAATACTATCGAAAATTATCGGTTTCTATTCAAAATGTTTAGTCCCTCAATTTCCACACCGAATTATTCGTATCTTCTCGAACCTCTTTCCTTGTTAAGTATGTTGAATATACCGCTAACACCAATGTGACTTCTTTCCTCCTTCATCTCCTTGCGTTTATCCGCCACTGCCGAAATGTCCGCTAGAAGACGCGATGTTAACTCTCTTCCACAGTGATACGAAGCTCTTCCAGAACTTTTTAGATAAATGCTTACACTGCTTAAGCCGTTTGTCGGTACCTTACGCGCCAGAAATGTCACGCACTGTTGCTCGTTCCTTTTCAAGCTATGTCCACATTACCATGGGCGCTGCGAACCTTCACATCAGTGAGAGGATCCTTACAAGTCGCATGAGTTCTGCACCATTGTTCTCACTCACAATACATATTAAATGGAAAGTATTGTTGGTTTCTACCACCACTTTTTCAAATCCTCTTGAGCCCCACTTCCGAATGCTATCCTCACGATCCTTAGGTACTGGTGAAATTATGAGATGTTGATGAGAGTCCTTACCATGCTCTGAAGAACGGTCGCATTATCATTACTTCATTCGAAGTTGTATCAAAGATTCCCATTTAAATCATTTTCATTTTTTTATTTAAAAATTCTGGTATTTTGAGCTTCGCTGTTTACGAATGCCACCAATCTTTCTTACGATGTCGCATTATTTGGTTACTACATAGTCATGGCCACTAAAGTTCTGAGAACTAAAGAAGTTTGAGAAAGATGTATAATTTAAGAACATTTGCCATATCGAAACGAGATTTTAAAGACATATCTGCTGAATTGGCGACCCTTCACGACCTTTTCTTTCTAGGTTGAATTTGAACTGCTACTGTGTGACTTTTATTTCTATTTTTTTTCAATTTATTCATGACTACTGATTCATTTTTCTTTCTGAAATGTTTTTTCTTAGCTTCGAAAAACTTGTACGGTACCGGCAAATTACAACCCTTGAACAAGTGTCGCCTTGAGCTTTCCGGAAATTTTGCAACATTCGGAACTGTAATGAATAGGCTTAAGCGATCAGCTCATATTTTAACCTTAGAGTCTTTGTAAATTCGAGAAAAATCTGCATTTTTGTTCTCACCAGGAGCCGGATGTATGGAAATCCTGATTAGGTTGACGCAAAATATTTGGTTGTTGCGAAACTTTCCCGCCACTCACTTTCGTATATTGCCAGTTCGGCGTTTTATAGTGCCAATTTTTTTCTGGGGAAAGAACCACTCAACCTATTACTGCAGGAGTTCTTGTCAATAATGGTGGCACATATATAGCGTAATGGTCAGTTGTATTGAAGAAAAAAATTAAATCAAAAAGGAAGGTTGAAAGTGGTGGATAACTTTCACGACATCTTCATATTATGATGCGTAAAACAAATTGTTATGGTACAGAATTTTTAATGAAAAACGAGCTGAAGGTCGAACAGAGTCGTCTGCTCATGCACTTGTTTCTCCTGGTAAATTCTGCACCCAGCCATGATCACGATTTTTATACATTACGGCCTAGTTGCAGGAACACTCTCCGTTTCAGTGGGCCTCCACTGACTACGTCAACTTCATGTTCTTGCTCAAACAAATGTAACGTGTTAGATGACGATGAAATCCACGCATTAGAATGTCTGACTTGTTAACGAAATTACATCTCAGCGTCTTCGTAGCTTGATCCATTTTCTAGAAGCGGTGCCTCCTTCTTCTACGTATTTGCTTGCGGATAATCTTCTACAGGGAACTTCAATCACGATTGCACCTTTCTACGGCCTGGAGCGCCGCACCACCTACGCGGCGCGGCAGGGCGCCGGGGATGTCGAGTGTTGCCTCGGCCGCTGCGAGGTGCAATCGTAATTGACGCTCGCTGCACCATTTGTGATTTCTGGCTCTCTCCACCTTTGTTTTCATTCTATGTCCTAATAGCACTGCTCCACCACAGCAAATTTATTTTTTTTATTTATCAAATGCGTCGTGCAAGGAAAGCATAATGCAAAACAAAACATCAACAAAATAAAAACTAGAATGTTACCTATTTACTAACGTTACCACCACAAACAGAAGTTGGCACAGATTAGGATCTAAACGCCCCCAAGTAACTTCTCACTTGCTCAAGTTAGTCCAAGAGCGCATCTGGGGTCTTTCCTGTGTCTTGCTACCGGAATCCCAACCTCAAAATGACACTGATGAACTACAAGTATCTTCGTTTTTCCTAGTTTTGTTAGACTTCAAGAACTTCCGCTACATTTTTATAACATTTATATAGATGCTTTGTCGGTGCTGTTACCTTTTGGAAATTACAAGCTAAAAAATAACCCTCCTCTCAATAATTTTCACTACGCTGCAGTAGACAACTGAAGAAACTGTTTATTTATAATCCTTCCTTGAATCTTTTTCCTGAGTTCCAAGAAAAAATTGAAATTGGCGTGTAAACTGCTGTTATACACATTTCTTATCGTGTGATAACCAGCGCCTACTCCTTTTGTTTGGAATCTGGGATTTTGAGCTATCCTCACGCACAACAACAATACAGAAATCATTAAGTAAATAAAATCAATTTCGGATTCACGCTATTTGATCCTCAGACTCGATGTTGGAGTTTCCAGAAAGGAGAAGCAGTTTTTTTTCCGCTGTCGATACGTCGCTTTTTCTGCTGTTCCGATGCATGTGTAAATTCCCATGTTTTTTTTTCATCTGCTTTGTTAGGCCTTTGGGGCCCATGTGCATTATTTTCGCTATTTTCTGGAGCACTTTTTTGAAATTCCCGCAGAGGCTCAGTCCTGCTGCAAAATTAAAGTCGAAACTGTACGGGTAACTGTTCTTTCTAAGATTTGAGCAAAAATTAGGTCAGAAGCAAAAGCTAAGCTCCTGTGACGCCATTGTTGTAGGGGTGCAATGTATGTTATAATTTTTTCTTAGTTCTGTCATCCTGTCCCCTCCTACGTTTCAATTTTTTCGTTCAATTTTGGCTCGCCTGAATTGCCTTTTCTGTGGAATAAGAACGGAACAACATCGGATACCTTGTTGTTTTAAAAGTGCTCCGCATACATTTTTCGTTGTGAATAATGAAGGAAAGTTATCTTTGATTTTTCTTTCATTCTAGGCCCGTATCCAGTATATATCATCTAGTAAACGGTCTCTATACATACGTATTCCTTTCATTTCCCATTTACTTTGCCTCTTGTGGAATGTAGAGAACTCGTTGTTGCACATTTTCGTTAACGTAATTTATTAGTTACGAGGTGAATAAGAGCTTGATTATGCTCTAGAAGAATGCGTCCTGATTGCTTCCCGTGATTCTTGGTTGATGACGCTCATTCTTGGTCACATTTCAGAGCGCACTGCTCTCATAGAAGTAATCGTGCTCTTGCAACCCTACGACCCTTCTTATTTTTCGCCTACATTTCGAAGGAAATTACTCAGCTTTGTCCACTGCATAGCAGAGGTTCTCAAGATATTCAGATTTCCCAGGCTTGAAAGCGTAAACTGGAAAAACCGGGTGCGCATCAACAACATATGAAGCAGGCTTCACCCAATTTGGCTCCAATCATGTGATTCTGCAAAGTATAATATCAAACTAATGAAGCGCTCTTCAAGCAGTTATGTAGTCTAAATGAAAGGAGAGATCTTCAAAATTACTTCACAAAGTCGCAAAGTAGACGAAAATTCTGGATTGTCTTGTTTTTAATTCCTTACTTTTATTCTCACATCACTTACTGCTTCTTGCCGCCGTACCTGCCCTACCTATTCGAATTTGAATTATTGTTTCTGTATGTTCGCGTATGTTCAATATTAATATTTTCATCATTTTTCCGGCCGTCAAATCCCGTTTTGGCGGAGATCCCAGTTTTCCTCCGTGCACTCTGCCCCCCCCCCCCCCCCCATCGTCAGCGTCTGCCACTAGGTGGTATGTACTGCTAAAGATTGCACCAAAGAAACTATAGATAACGAAAAGAATCGAGAATATGAAAAGAATAATGGAGAAAAGTAATGGCGTAGCTACCACGTCGAAACATTCAACATTGTGACTTAAAAGTCCCTGCAGAATAAATATTTTTTAAAAAGACCTTTCATACTACATAGTTCAGTATGTAACTCCTCACATATTCTTATGGTTAGAAATCAACTCGGACCTGTAACCCTTGAGATTTTCTTGAAAACTGGAGTTGCGGTCTCATTTGAATTTCTAGTGTTCTTCTTCCAAAATTTTTCTTTTTTCCTCAACAAATTCATTCTTATTATACTTAGTAGAATCTGCACGAACATATTCTTTCATCTGAATTTTCATTGCCGTTGAGATGAATCCAGCATCCTGCTGCTGTAATCATAACTCATTGAAAGTCTCTACGTCCCGACGCCAGCTGGTCTGCTTCTTTCTCCCGTTCATAAGCTCTGGTGATTCTTTGTCATGTCACTATTCCAGAGTCGTAAAACCGTTATTACTTTTGTGGAGCTTTCGCTTGCAACCAATACCTACGGAAACAAGCATAACTGAACTCGTACGAATGTCTTGAATGCTCATAAAATACACCCTATTTGATTAAGAAATTTGCGACTGTGCAGACGAATTGTTGGTTTCCTTCTTTTCTCTAATCTCTATACTTTAATCAGTTCCAAGAAGTCCTATGATTGTAACAAAACAGCTCAACGAGAGTTTGTATATATAATTGCGCAACTTTTTGGCATATGAGTTTTGAGTGCGAAACAAAGATGGATGTGTCGATTTACGAGCCATATTATATGCAAGTTTGTTTAAACTGAATATCTAAATAAATCCGCTGTTTTTTTTTGTCAAATCTGGAGCACAGATCATCAATAAAACAAGTGCATTCAATGCTCTAAACTTCTGAGCATCATTGAGATTACCCAGTTCAAACGTGGTGACTCCAGTGTTAACTATGTTTAAATTTGTTTAGTGTTAAGACGTTTACCTTGAGTAATCTTGATGACACCTGTAACATATCCTATTCTGAAAGGGAAAGGCTGTGGTTGGTTCCTGATTCGCCACCTGTTTACAAAATGAAAACTGTTCAAAAATGGTCTCATGGAGAGCTTCCAGAACTTACTATCTCCCTTCCTTATTATTTTAGTTAAGTCCTTTGAAGCTTCCATTTGCGTATGTCAGAGCGTAACTGTGCCAACAGCCAACAGAAGTTAGAAGCAACCCCGAAGCAGCTGTGAAGTACATAATTATAACATCTTTTTCCTCAAGTCCGAGTTGATTTTGTTAGGACTGCGCAGCACTCAAAGGACTTTTTATTACATTTCATGGATATAATTAAACGTATCTAGATTTTGTGATTTATTAACGCTAACCACTTCACTCGCCCCCATTGTCTCCTATTCCTTCTGAAATCGATTATTTTCAAACTGTATTCCACTTTATCCGGAATCCTCGCATTGATGGCACATTTTCAGCAAGCAGAAGTCATCTTCATAATTTTCAGGCTTGTGGTGATGCCATAGAATCAGCAGGGAAATCATGGATCGTCAGGACCAGGCTGAGCTGGAAAAGCTGCTGCCCCCAGAGGATCCACTCAAACGAGTGCCTTCAAACAGATTTCAGGTCAGGCAGTCCTTCATTTCTGGTGGATGGTTTTCTTATAAGAACCCAACTAGGGTATATAAAAGGCCGTTTATGAGCGTATATGAAGATTTTGAAAAGGGTCCCAAGGTGCCCATCAGGTTCCTGAGAGTTTCCCGCGACTTCACAAGCGGAGCGTCGGTACAGAGGTATTGGTGGTTGTTGAAGAGATTACCAGACGAGTTTCTCTCTCCATTCAACATGTTTTGTTATTTAAACATTAATTTATCTGGTTTTTATAGTTCACTTCTTTCTAGATTAAAACACTGACTCAATCTGAGTATTTCCGTTGCTGAAGTGCCTAAACAGTTTCATTATTATGGAAGGTTTCTGTACTGGTAAAATTTTTAATGTTATGAAAAAATTTATTATGAGAAAAGACTGTAAAAATTCATAAAGGAAGGCCGCCTATTTGCCTGTTTCGCTCGCTTTGTACGGATAAATAGGTTTAAGAAGTAGGTCCTCCCGAGCACTCGTCAGTACGACGAAGAGGACCTTTCCCTGTGTAACATGAAGGTAAAAGGTTGCCTTGATTTTAGGTTGACGTAAACGTTTTGTCGGTTTTGCTTCGTGGGCCTTATATTTTGCGATATTTTTGACTTTATTTACATATGGTCCAACAAAGTACTTCATTTTCTAGGATTCGAATATCTAAAAATTTGAACCATTCGAAATGAAAACTGCTGTATCTCATGAGAGTCGAGGAATGAGTTTCTACTAGATGCTTCCACTGTGGTCTTAATATAACGGATTTCTTGGTCACTAGTACTTCCCTTCAGCCAAACGCCCACCTTATTGGATAAGGCGGTTTATACTGGTGCATGTTCACGTTGGCGCTATATTTGGGATCAAGTAAAAACCGGAACATTTTGTTACTTCATTTAATAATTTAGGGAACAATTTGAAAATCCAAATATTTGAGAATGAGAAAGCCCTAAAGTTCTTTCTCTTTCGTACAGCACTGCATTGGTCTCCAATGTTTGAACATTAGAATTTTCCGTTTATTCGAAATCGAATGTTTTTGCTTCCGACTACCGAATATTTCGAATAAATGGAAAATTCGAATGTTCCAACATTAGAGACTAATGTAGTGCTGCACGAAGGAGGAGAAGAGCTTTAGGACTCTCTCATTCTTGAAGATCTGGACGTTTAAATTGCTTTCTAAATTGTTAATTGAAGTAACAAAATTATTCGATTTTTATTCGGTTCCAAGTATAGTTGGTGCATGTACGCATTCAGTATAAATTGTCCGTAGGAACGAATGAGTGTTAGTGATCGTAAGCACTTTCGAATCTCGAGTTCCTGCGCTCACTTCCTCACAACGCTTCAGATCAGATGCTAAACCGGTACCTATTCATTAATGCAGCATAAAAACATGAAGAAAATACAAAATTTGAAAACATTAGGTCCAGCACTTGAATCACAACTTACGAGGTTCTTGCAAATACAATTACCATGCCTTTTGCATTACCAGAAAGTGGCCTATTAACAAATCAGAACAGTGGCTTCATCGTGGTCCCCCGAAAGCAAAAGAGAATATGATGCGGAGATATTTTCTCCGCATCTGACTTCCCAACAAATCCATGACGCTCGCGGCAGTTGATTGTAGCGTTGTTACAGTTTGTGCTGTAATTTCGTCGCAGAATGCTACGAACGTCGGATGTTTCGAATGCCAGAAGAACGTCATATTCACTTTGATTATGCAGTTGTAGCATGCTTGAACAGGCGAAGCAGTGATGTCACAGTCCTCATCACTGACGATGTCTGGCGAATTTGCTACCGAATTGTTACTGACCGTAGGTATTCTTCCACATAATTCTTGAAGTTGATCCATCAGTGCTGCATAGTGGACTTATCTTTTTCATTATTTTTGTTCTCGCATCGGCAGTTGTTTTCTGTACCCGAAAGGAATCCTGTACGCGTGTTCTCAACGTGACAGAGTCATAGGATTCGTGCATTTTCCGTCGTTGAACATTTTGAAGCGAATTCATCATTTTTATCGACAATTCCCATTTCTAAGCCCGCTCCGTTGGTTACTTGCAGGAGCAGCGTGCGCAACTCAGGCAATAACTCCGGGTGACCCGAGAGCAATTTCAATTCTGCCGGGTCACCCGAGAGACCATATTTGTGGGCGTGGCTTGCTACCGGGTCACCCGAGGGAATTCGCAACCGGACCGGCTTACCCGAGCGACCATGTGCTTTGTTACCGGGTGAGCCGAGGGACTTTTGCGCGGACCGGGTGACCCGAGGGAAGTTTGTTAAATCACCAATCGAGCCTACAAAACCAGTATCTGGCTAAACTTTTCCAACGTTTTGTGACCTATGTGTTCATGTTCGTCCTTAGATACTTGTCTGAAAAATTTGAGTGAACCGTGAGTGATAAAAGAATTTTTCTTCACAAAAATCATCCTACTGCAACTCGCAAGTGTTGTCGGTCATATCAATTCTGGTCACCTACTACTTCTGAAGAGAGCAGCATCAAGACAGCTCTTATAATCACGAAAAAATGGGCAGTTCTTCGTCAAAAATGAATTTTCCTTGTGTTAACAGGAAAATACAAACCTGGCTGAAATACGTTGCACTGCGGAGGGGCGCACACTGTAGACGCTTGTTGGCGAAGTTGAGAGAAAAAGGATTGTGACGACGGAGACATAATGAGAATTTTATAGAAGCGGTGGTAACAAGCATCGATGTCATTTCTGGAGACCCTGGCGGTTTGAAAAAAAACTCTCTGGAGAGCGTTACATACCAGTTGAAGATGTACACCGGTTGACCCGAGAGCATCCACCGGCTGACCCGAGAGAAATTTACCGGGTGAGCCGAGGGAATCACCGGGCGACTCGAGGGAATCACCGGGCGACCCGAGGGAATTACCGGGTGACCCGAGGATAGCGCGGGGGGTGACCCTGTAAACTCCTCTCGGGTCACCCGGAGTTATTGCCTGAGGAGTTTAGGAGTCATCTATCGTATTTTCGGGACGAACAAAATACTTCTTCAGGGTACTGGAAGTTTAGTGAATCAATAGGATGCAGCTTATATTTGTGCAATGTCAGCTATGTACTTATTCCATTGAAGCTTGTTTGAGGAAGAGGAATTCGTCATTTTCTAGGATGGAAAATTCGAACACCGCTCTGGATCGTCTGGTCCTTCCAGAGCATGATGATATTACCAATATCTTTCTGATCCTGACAAACCTTTCACATCTTATGGAATGAAACAGTTCATAGCTCCCTTCGTGTCATTCCTGGTTTCACCAGTTGTGCTTGAAGCGACGAGACTCGATTGAAGAGTTAGTTGAGTACTCGTAGCTTCGATGAATTGTGCTTTCTGCCGTTCCACTACATTCTGTACGATGACGGTGATCAAAAGATGTGTCACATCTACCGCTTTTGTTCTCATAAGATGTTCGCTTTCAGCTCTTTCCCCGGGAATGGTGGATGGTTCATCAAGGTGTTTAACATCAGTTTCAATTTGCTTGATAAGTAGGCAGTGAACAGGCGTTGCTGATTTTCCTTTATTACCTGCAGCTCAGCGTTGATGGTTTTATTTTCTGGCAACTTGCGTCTTAATTTTTCTCCAAGCAGCTAGAGAGCTGGCCTGTTTGGTAAACACTTCTGATTGGCTCCAATGAGGTATTATCCTTAAGTTGGTACTAATGACTCTTTAACCATGGCCATTTGCTTTTTAAGTTCAGTGTAAGCAATCTTGTTCCATTTCTATGTGAAAGGTGTCCTGATGCCCAAATGCGGGAAAAACGTCACCCAACAGATACAGACCTATGTGGGAGGGTTCTGAGCACTAGTAGGTCACCGACAAGTCTACCGTTCTGTTGGGGATTATGTTGTGCATACCTACGTACTACTAGTAGAGAAAACGTCAGATCCCGAGACGACTGGAAGGAGCAGCAAAACGTTAAGTGGATGGAGTTAGCCAAACGATCAGGTCGGTAAGCATGAACACAGCTTGGAAAGGATCGCGTTATTGAAATGTATAATTCCAATAACTCGTTTTCCTTTGACAGAAGTACTCTTATCTACACCAGAGGCTAGCGAGTGTGTTAGATAGGCAGGGATCTAGAGTAGTCAGCCCTTGCTTCTACAGAAAGACAAACGACCTGATTCGAATGTCACTTCAGCGCCGATTATTACAATTCTCCCACTCTTTTGTTGGGACTGTACTCTCGATTGTGGGCCAACGATAGAGGAGTATAGCAGCAGCCTCAAAAGGCACTGTCTCACTACTGAAATCGTTCTCGAGATTTGTACAGTTGTACAGTCTTTGTGAGCTGCCGAGAGCAATGGCACACGTGAAATGTGTTGAGACCATTGGAAACCCTGGGTTCCGAAGAAATAACTTTCTAAGCCGGCCGAGAATTTTGAAACTCTCGGCCGACAGTGAAAAATGATCGGTACCTTATCAAGAGTGCACTGTAGCTACTGTGTTGTTTTTGGCATGGTTACACGCGTTCGCTTTACTTTATACATTAAACACGGACTACCGTTACAAATCACATCGTTTGAGCCTCGTTTGTTTGACATTCTGGAGCATTCCCTGTATATCACTTGAATCAGCACATTGAGCTGATCCAAAATCTTCTATCATCTCAGAATCGAAATGAGGTGAGACAGTGCCTTTAAAGATAAAACTTTCTCGATGCAGAAACGTAATAAGTGTCAAGACATTTTTTTTCCACTTTATTGTAATATTGGTGATGTTTCTATGCCAACCAGGTTTGGAAGGTGGAAAGATTTATTCTCTCACTTTTCTTTTTTTCAGTTTGTTTGGCTTATAATCCAAAATGGGTGGGTGCACGTATGATACCGCGATAACTATGAGCTAAAGAGCGCTCAAATTCAACTCAGTTCTGAAGGGATCTCAGTGTGTTATTCGTAACGCACTGACGAAGAGAATTCTTGAACATGAATGGGGAGCAATTGTCGGTGATCTCGTCGTAGAAACGGAGCTGAGTGAATTATTGAAGTATAGACAGCAGTTCCATTCATTCGTTCTACCAAACAGCCCACTTCGACCGGCTGCAATAGATTTCCCATGATTACGGTGAAAAGGTTTTGGTTTTTGCCTCAAATATAGGCGAAATTGGAATACGTAGCCGGCCTCATGAGATTTGTTCACAAGAGCACCACAGCACAAGGAAGACTTAAAACGGTACACTTGGTCTCACAACTACAGAATCACCCCAGGATTCTGAATTTGCAGGAAATTCTGTGACTAGAAGAGTTTTCTGATCTAGCATTTCTTGGAGGAGCAGAATGTGCGGATGATCTAATAGTTGTGAAAAGCACACCATTACCATCTCGACATTCCCATTCCGAGACATCTGCAATCGTTTTTTCTGCGTCAGTGTTAGTGAAATCATAAATGGCCGCCGCGGCATTAAATCTGATTAATTTGCTCCAGTTTCCAAGTACATCAGTCAAATAAAAAATTTCAAACTCGTGTTGTTCATCGAAAATGGCTCCAGTGAGCGGTGAACGATGAGCAACGATAAGCGGATTTCTTTTACTTGCATCATTTGTAAAACTTGATCGTATGACCTCTTCTGAAAGTTGAAGTTTAGATAATTATTCGCTGAAAAACTTCAGAATTCACCGTCAGTAACGCAGGGCACCCGTGAAGAACCGCCTCACTTCCGGTTTACATCTCATGCCTGCGCTATTCAAACCTTCTTTTGTTTCATTCAGATTGATGAAACAAATCGCAGAATCGGGCCCGGTTTAGTAAAAAATCATTCTCATGTCCAAGTCATCCTTTAGAAAAAACAGTGAATTTCTCATCAATGTTTTCTTTTGAAATCGCTTCTTTTGGTTTTGCATACCCTTAGTGAGACACTGCTAAACGATTTCTCGAAAATCTGATTCTTTCTCTTTCACCGAATTACTGGATGTATGTCAATAATGCTATGGTATGGGAATGGGGATAAATTCTTCAGTTTCTCTTCTCATTTACTATTTCGATCGCAAGAAGAACTTTGATTAATTTGGATGCTTGCTAAAGATTTTTTTTCCACTTTCGGCACAAATAAACACTACTTTTCGTAAGGCAACACCTCGAAAGCTGTGTACCCAATGAATTTCATAAAGTGCCAAAATGAATGCTAGTAATTAGCTAGATGCTAATATCTTGATAGCCGTAGCGCATTTAGTTGTACTCCTTATAATGTTAGCCTCCACACCTGTGGTAACCCCGAAGTACTTACCCTTGCGCACGATTTTTGGAATCGATAGAACATTTTCAAAATGTTTGTACGTCACTCTAGAAATTGGCTTTAGCAGTCTTCCCCACTACTGTAGAACAGGATAAAATCGTCTTCCTAATTGGCTTAGCGTAGTCCACTTTTGGAGAACTGGGAATTCTTCCTTCCTTCTTTTTCTTGAGAACAATTGGATTATTTCTGAAGTCTGATTTAGTCTTGGTCAATTTCGTACGCTCAGTTCCGTAGAAACCTGTAGCAATTCAAACACAAAACTCCGTGAACGCCCTATGTCTGAATGAAATCACTGTGGAACTTTTATCTGAACCTGGGATATTGATCTGTTCTGTTTTTTATCCATTTTCACTTTCAGTCATTAGATATTTATTTCCAAGCACTTTTGCAGCTGATTTGATTCGCCAAATTTTTCGCTTTCTATGCTTTCAAATGTTGTGAAATTTCTGCGACCGCTAGCAAACTACCATTTTTTCTTTTCTCTTTATCAGCTCTGTATGTGCAATCTATTGGAAGAGCAGCGAAAAATGTGGTTAAGTAATGCTTTACTAGTTGTGTGCAGAATCAATTATGTTGAAACAATACTAAAAGGCACGCATAGCTTGAGTCCAAGAAATAAACCGTGCTGAAGCAGCTGAGTCGCATAAGAAATTCACACTAGGCCAATACTGTGACAGCTTTTATAAAATAGCACACGAAAGTAACTCACGAAACCATTAGTTATATAAAAAAGGAACCGGTAATCTAATTTACATTGACCGTGCAACTCGTCCAAATTCTGGGCTTTCGCCGCTTTCATCGCATTGCCGCGCCTCCTCTCAGCTGCTAGCAATCAACCAATCCCAGCGCTCCTCACCCAGCCTGCAGCCACGCCCTCAGTTATAGCGGATGCAAAAGGTCCATTTTCCGGAAAAGTGAGATCCATCGTTTCCTTCACATCCTTTCCAGTCTAAGAGACGAGCCTTCTCATAAACTTCTCCCAACAAAAAAATTATTCATTTCTTCTTCCCATGCATGTCACAATTATGCACATACAAACTTTCAAGCGCACGCAGAGCACTCTTTAGCTTGCGTGATGAACTCATTTCTAACATTTTACTCGCAGCCGAAACTACAGTTGTCACCAGAAGGGTTGATGCGTGCTCATGCGAAGCTCACTGGTGTGCGCAAACGCAAGAACTGGTTGATGCAAAAGAAATGGTGCCACATTTTTCAAAACCATATGATTTCGTTTGGACAAAGTATGACATCCAGATATGGTAACGCAAGTTCTTTTATTCTATGGGTATGCGAGATCTTACATGCAGTTAGCAATTCTGAGATAATTGAAAATGTCGAGAAACTTCGTTCTCAATTCTTCAAATTTTCTTGATTTTTCTGTAACACTACAGACAATGCAGTCCAAGGTCCAAAATATCTTCTTTGTATTTGGCAAAGACATCACAATGTATTCCACGTGTGAGCGTGAGCTCTGGCGCGACGGTTTTTTCAGGGAAACATGGATGAGCACTTTTTGAAGTATTTCCTTCGTTATTTCTAGAATTCTTACTGAGTGATTCTGTCCAAGCTGTTTTTCGGAAAGAACACACCTTTAACAATACCTATTACTGTTGTTGACCCCGAAAAAAGTCGCGAACGGTCTGCTGAAAAAACGCTCGATACGCTCAAAATAGCATTTTCTGCCCCTCAAATTTTTGCCAAAATCTGCGTTCGAGAGCTGGCTTGGACTTTTATAATTTGACTGGGAAACGTTTGAGTAGTCATTGTATTCTTCGCGAAAATTGTCCTATACTGAATAAGATGAATGAGACCTGATTGAGTGAGAAACTTTAGGACAAATACAGTTAAGATCCATTGAGATTTGATGTACAACTCTTGTAGGATATTTCTTGAGTAAATCCTTTAAAAAAGCCACATCCATGTCGGGACTGTGCTGAATAGAACATCCGTTGCAGCCGGAAGCTGTCACGATCCATGGATAGCAGAACGGATAGAGCGATTTAGATGAGTATACATACATATAACCGGCTCTTTCCTCCATAATTAAACATGCTGGATATGGGCCCAAGAGTACTCCTCAAGTTCTCCGAATTCTGGCCATGGCTGTAGCGCAATGCTTTGATGAAATAAACTGCCACTACAGTCTTTGGTGATCAGTGCAGTGATGTTCGATGGACTATTTTTCCTTGAGAGCATTCGCTACGAATCCCGTAATTTCAACCTCAGAGTGAGTTCATCCGGATCGGAAATCTTAATTTGCTCATGCTTTTTTTCGACTACTTTTTCTTCTCCGAAACGCAGGGAGTAATTTGATTGATAAATAGAAGGGCGACCTCTTTTCTTTTCTGCTTTTTTCGTATCATTTCATCGTTATCGCTGCAGTTTCTTAACTTCGCCCAACTTCGTCTGTCCCTCCAAGGTCGGCACGCTCACAAGGAGGTGTCTGATCGTCTTCAGAGAGTCGCATCAACGATCGTCCGTCCTTATCTTCGGGAAGAGGCTACCTGTTTGTTGATTTCATGTATGATAGTGGTTCCGGACCTATCGCTTCGTTTTTTACTTGTTGGCTTATCGCACATCATCTGCGCCTTTAGTATTATGAGATGCACCGCTCTGATGTTCCACCTTACATATTTGATGGGAACAACAACAACTACAGTGAACTTCAGCGATCGCCATCACGGCGGGTGCATGTCTATTCCAGATTCTCGAATCTCATCTTATTTTGTCTGTTTTCCTTCATGCGCTTCATGAACCACAACATTTCGCAATCATTATCCGTTGAATTCGTTCAAAAGAGTCAAATTCGATCCTACCCTTTTTCACCATCTGATTTTTATCAAGTACTCACCTGTCTTAACGTTTTAATAGACTAATTTGTATAACCATATTCCATGTGGACCGAATTCGCTTTGGGATTGCTGAATTGAGCAGAGGCCAACCAATGTTGTAGTCTTCTTCATTTGAACTACGTGGGAAATACAGTGAGCGTCGATGACAGTGACTTCCGCGGACACCGAAGCACGCGACGCGGCCGCGCCGCTCGCGCTGGAATCGCCGCCGCAGTGGCTAATCAGGGTCTTCTTTATAGTCTTTTTTTTATCATATCTGATGATAACTATCAAGAAAACTGACTAACTATCAGGAAAACCCTATAGTTTGTTGTCGCGACGAAGATTCCAGTGCGGGCAGCGCGGTTGCGCCGCGTACTTCGGGACTCCGCGAAAAACTCACC
>KN726781.1:36193-50448 GCA_000816745.1 Ancylostoma duodenale
CCATGGCTGAACTTTTTTTAAGGAGCACTGTCGAAACAATTTTTTAACTTTGATTTCAATCGCGTGGGATAAAGGACGCTGCAAACATATCACCATTGTTTGGCGAACACGAAGAATGACGAACTACGTGCGGAAATACTCCAACGGCAATGTATCGGAACCCGTACTCTATTTCCCATGCTCGCAACCTGACAAAGTTCCAGTTTACGCATGCTTGGTCACTTCTAATCAAGCGTGTGACGTGTGACGTTTTGCTTCTGGGACGGGACCTTTTTATTTCCAGGGTGGGCACTTGTCTGCGAATTCACACCTATGAAAAGTAACGTTTTTCGAAGAGTCGCGAGCAATTTCAGCATGGAACACGATTTTTCCATCTTTTAAAGGGCCGGAATACGGCAGACTTTGATTTGAACGCGGTTGCTGCCTTTTAGTCTCTGTACTACCAAATAAAAATTGAAGTAGCAATAATCAGCGCGAACCTCGAGTTACCACGAGATTCTGGAATGGTAAAACAGGTTGAACCGAAACTTAACCCTTCCTCTGTGAAACGCAGAGACATGGGACTGTGACAACACTATCCAGAGCGATCGTTGATCTCTGCGATAAATTGCGGACGTACCCGCCCTTTCATCTGCGGCACAGTTACGGTCGGGTTCGCGCTAGAGCGCGTTATCTCGAGGAACGTACAGTATGTCTCGAAATAATGGAAGGATTGAGTGTGTGGCGGGACCAAACGAAGGGTGTCCGAAAGTGTAGGAAGGGAAAGAAGGAAAGGGTCTGATAATAGCATGCTCTGATTTAGAGTGCCAAATAGGTCCCCCCGACACGCGCACCATCCGCCAATTATTTTAAGACTGTAGCTTCATTGTCTTTGATGACTAAATGGAATTTTGTGTCCCCTCGCATTCATATATCCTGTTCTTCTTACCTGCTTCTACAAAGACCGCACTCTTTCCGTCTTTCTTTTCCTCTCCAATTTATCTCGAACTGTCTTACTGGAACGGCCCATAGTTCTATCTAGTAGATAATCAAAAACAAACCAGTACATGAATTGGAAGAAGAAAACTGTGGGTGCCGCTCAAACATGTGCGACCTCATCAGATTTAATCCCTACTTGCGCGCTTTTGCAAGAGCACCTTAAACTTCATTATCTAAAGTCTTGGGATAAATAGCATCCTCTCTACTGCGCGTAATGCCCTTCGTTTCTTGACCTGTGATATGTCACGCCCAAATTTGCCCGTAGTTTCGTTGATTTAACAGTCTGTTTCAGAAGTTATGATAGTTGAGTATCTATGCATATTGCTTGTCTTACTCGCCACCCTCTCCACGAAAATCCACGAGAACGCGGAACTGTTTCCCTTGCGTGTCAATGTGCGGCCGAGGCGTTCGTGGGTCCCACAACTTGCATTCCTCCCGCGCTTGTGCTAGCTGATGAGCTTGCGTAAGCTGGAGCATCGTTTCTCGTTTCCCGATGAGAATATGCTGTGGCCGTGGCCTTCGCTACAATATCTCCCGCAGATAGGTGATGATTCGTTCTGTTCTAATCACTGTTGTGATTCACTAGCGACCCATTACATGGGGCGCAATTTAGCTCATAGATGAGTGCTTTACGTGAGTGCTATCATTAAATGTGGCTAGTTGTTCTAAACGTTTTTCAGAGTGTGTTCAGCAAAGCAAAATTCTGCCCTTGTTACTATTCATATTTCTCGCCAGTTCCGATTTCACAGTTTTTACCACTTACTTATGATTTTCTTTACTAATGATCTTCACGCTGACCGCCTCAGCTACTAAGTCCTCTACCCAACCATCGACAGATCAATTTCGCCGTCAATTTGCACTTTGTTGTGACCTAGCGACCTTTCTGACGTTTCCTCCTTGCTTATCTTGACCTTTCACGGCGGTTTCATATCAGCTGTTCCAATAACTTGCTTTTTTTTGCGGCAGATCTCTTTTTTAGCACTCTTTACCAACTTTTCCTTTCAAATCGTTTTTATCAGTGACTACAGTCGACTTTAGGCAGATTCGCTTCAGAGCATTTCTTTGATGGATGCACGAAGGGACACCCGCTTCAAGGTTAAGGGCTTTTTAATAGTAATATACCGGACACATTGACTAATACAAATTTATGTTCATATCTTTTTTAAAAAAGCTTGTGAAACTGTGAAAGTACAGTGAACATAATAACTGCAAAGACGAAATTCCGTGTATGTCATAGCAAGTTGTGTACTAGTTTGCTTTTTAGGTATTCAAAACTGAACCACCGGATGATAACGAATCTGAAATCCCTAGGAAACCTAAGAGCGGAAGCGAACCGCCTCCATCTAAGGATGTCATCGAGCGTAAAACCAGCTCTACGGGGAGATTTGTGGTTAGTTGTTTTTCATAACCAATTGTTCTATTCTCTTCCTAAACTGATCGTGACTTGCTGAGAGACTATGATTTCTTATCTGTAATTTTTACATGCCAATAATCTCTTGTAAGTATACTTAGTTGGTCCTTTCTTGGAATCTATATCTGTACAATTTTCCTCAAAAAGGGTTGTTGACGTAAGACCTGCAGAAAGATTCCGGGGCACGGTTCGCCTTGCCGAAACGTCGGGGACCGGGGTTCTTTGAGGTGCTGAATACGAATATCGTATCCGTTTTTCTACCCTATCTCCGTTTCTGCACGGTTACGGTAGGTACTGTAGACACAGTACCTCACACAACTTTGCGTAGAGGGGTTGTTTTAGGCGCTGATCACGGTTTATGAACATTATTTTGCATGGCACCTTCATTTACTTGCTGAAATCGGCATTTTCTCTCACTATGGACATGGGGATTTCTGTTCGAAATTTTCGACATCTGCGACAAGGTGCGCTGCCGGTTGTTCATGGCACGTAGATTGCAAACATTGTGTGTCTCTGTGGAATTGATAATTAACCATGTTAATAGGAACATATTGTCAGTGTCTAAGCGCAATTATGAGCAGAACCCATCTTTTCTCGAATTCGTACAAACGAATGCTTAATCCTCATGTGGTTCTGGGTGCCAGCTATGGTCTGTTGCGAATGCATTTAGCTTAAATTTACTTTTTTGTTGTTGTTTTTTCAATTTCTACTCTTATTCTGTAGATGCTGTCTAGATAGCACTTCTATTTGCCTAAAACACTTTCACAGCGCTGTATTGGAGAAGAGAACCGCAAATGTTCATGTGTTTGTGTGAATGTTACCTTCGACTACAGCGTTATTATAGTCTGTCTCATCCGATGTTTGCGTATAATGCATGCCCTTCTCGCTGCCTTCTCAGACTGCCGCATACATACCTCTTTATCTTTGTCCTTATTGAGACGTGCATGATATACATGTGTTCCCACGTTATTTCTGGGTGTCGCGCCGCAGCGAGCTGCGCTAGTCCCTGTGGGTCCTACACGGTTGAAGTCCCCCCCCCCCCCCTCCCCGCCGTATCTCCTCTAGCGATCTGTACCATGCAAAACTGCCATTTTTCGAAATCCTGTACACTTGGCCACGTCGTACTAAATTTTTTATAGTCATTAATAGGGGAATTAGAGTTATATTAAGACCTCTGTCAACATACAGGGAGCGCCAGCTATTCACTAACACATACCACAGTGCAACGTGCCGCTGCGTGGTTATGAACAGGGAGAAAGAAACAGGGTGAGTAATGGTTATGGATGTGAGAGAGAGCAAATGTGCCGCGCCCGCGAACTGTTTTTTTCTCTCAATTTTTTTTTTCAATTTTGAATTCAATCCAATCAAAAGTTTCAGCGATCGTACTTGGTTTCTCCTATATTTTTTTTGCGGTGATTTCTCTTTTTATCGCTTTTCCAAATGCAAAAATGGTTTTGTGGGGTGGGATTTATTTTTATGCTTCCGCCTTTTTTAAAACCTGGCGCGTAGTACTCAGTGGCAGGGAGAGCTATCTGGTCGAAGGCTCGACCCACGCTTCTACAAAACAATTTTCTATCTGTTCGAGGTCTTTAAATTGATGCTGGATTCGTCGGGAAGCGATGTATTGTACGTAAGTTTCCCCATAAGTCATTTTATATGGCACACACATATTAGAGTATGTCGTAGCGCATCCCAAAAGAGGATTGGATCAATGAATTTCGACCACTCTATTTCTTAATGTTGTACGTTTCAGGTGATGACGGACAATCCTAATGGAGTACCAGACAGTCCAGCAATAGGACTTCGAAACGGATCACAAGACGATGAAGCCACCAGAGAAAATGGAATTCCTTCGCGGGAGGTGCCTGTACGATCAAAAGGGGTACGTTGCATAATTGCAAAAATAGTGAGTGGACTTGATCTCGTTCATCGTAAAAAAAAAACTTACCAATGCGATCTTTTTTGGTCTTACTCCTTGGTAACTGCTCATTTGGGTCAATGAAGGTTTTCCAAATATAGGGCTGCAGGAGGAACCATGGCGATTCGCAACGTTTACCCTAAAAACTGTCCATAAAGTTATCTTTAGAAACCATTTCATTTACCGAGATCCTAAAGACCTAGGTATAACGGTGCATCTTGATACGTAGACAAGAGCTAACCGTGTATGGAGTAAGGGTAAGCATTGTGGAAACATGTGCGCTTCGTAAACCCTTTAATGATAAGCAGTAGCGGGTGTGGTTTTGTTATCCTCGTAGTTTTGGCGATTCACTGTAGTAGATGAGGTCGTCAATGAAAAGATTGTGCTAAAAATTTCGCTAGTACTGTCACTTACTTACTGAATAACCATTATTTTCCTCGATTAGAAATGTTATTGTCAGAAAATACTTGTAATGAGAGGGTGGACTATTCAAGACTGTCTCAACGCTCCGTGTACAGTATCTTTTGCTCAGGCAATTCCGCCGTGTAGGCCGCTATCAAATGCCGGGCAAGCCGAGGCCCCAATGCGACCGTTCCCTGTAAGCTATACGGACATTTAGTGACCGGTGTTTTCCTGACTCTTGCTGGTATCAATTGCAAGTAGCCGGTCCGCCAAGTAACCCCCTCCCCCCTCCTTCCACTGATTCGCTTTTTAGGCACAACAACTATTTCTCACGATTGGTTTTGGGGGGAGTGTTGATGCACATAGCATATCAAGGTGTTCGTAAACGAAATACTTCAATACATCGAAATTGAAGTCACTATATCTCTTTGTCCTCCACTGAGAACATAGCAAGAACATCACGACAATGTTGTACTGGTTGCGTCTGTCTCAGCATGGGTGCAGCTTGGTGCTTGAATTGATTAAGACTGCCAGTTGTTCACAGTCTAATAGCTCACAGTGACAGCAAACGAGCCATATTGGTCTCAAAATAGGTAGTTTTTTAAGCAGTTCATTCACCAAAGCTTGATTCCACTGCAACTAGTTGAGTATTTGCGCGGGCAACCCACATTTTTTCCGCGTCTTCCCTTCCATGATTTCTTTTCACCTATAAGTTTGTCTGCTCTGGTGAACCGGACCACATTCCCGCCAGTAGTGTGGAATTCCTACATATGTGTATACTCTTGCTGTAGTCATCGTTCCCACAACTATTAGTGAAAATCGTGTGTATTAATCCGTGACCGACGTGTGAACGTAGGCGATTAAGCTGTCCTGTATTAGAGCGGTTGCCTACTATTATATTACTGGATACGTTTATCAACAGATGAAGGTACTGGGATCGTGAAAGTTAGCACTACTGTTGTCCATGGCTGAACAAGATCATCTGTGTATGTATATACATATTCTTCCCTCTTTTTGGACTTGATCCACTCAACTCAAATTAGTCGCAACATGCGCAGGATAGAACTTGTTTTCGCCATTTTCAGGTGCACTTTTCCGTAGGCGATAAGGATCACGAGGAGGACGATCGAAAGCGGGAGCAGGCGGAAACTAACACTACCATTAACCTGAAGAGTTGGCGGTGAGTAGTTGCCTCAGGTCCTCTCTCGGCTTGATTTCTATTCTCTGGAATATATGGCTGTGGTATTTCCTTCTGATTCCAAGACACTACATGTGTCTACAAGTGCAACGTAAGCTATTTTCTGTTATTTAGTATGACAAGTTTGGGTAAATTTATACTGCTTTTACTGTTTAAATCGTTCAAATGAACCTGATAGAACTATATCTTTTCTCTCGGGACATTCTGTGGCCTCCAATCCCAACGCTGCTTCAGCCGCCGAGCTAATGAAGAATGCGAGACAACAACTAAAGTTAGCTAAACTAGCTGAATTTAAATTAATTTTTTATGTCTACACTAGGCCATGCCAAAATCACATGGGTTGATTGCGACATTAATCATTGCATCTGCTTCCGATTTCCTTCCCCACGATGAAACACTTCGACTGTGCGTACACATTAGAAGACATGAACCTTAATTATCGAATACTCCTACGCTGGCAAATGGGATCAGAGACGTCTGTCTGCGTAGAAGCATGCACGCTAGCTAAACGTCTACGAATGGGCTTCGAATTGCTGGTCTCATCTGTGTGTTGAATATCGTGGATATTATCAAAAATGAAAGTGTACTTGGGTGAGAAGCCATTGCTACATGGGCTAGCTATTATCGACACCCTCAATGAGTTCCTTTTTGTTGGTCAAACGGTAAATATGTGTTAATGATTACGAAGGTAAAAATTCTCGCCAAATCGAGGGTTTCTGTGGCAGCCTTCTTCCGAAGAGACCGCTAATGAAGCATTTAATATCATTTCTTGTGAACAAAGTCAGCTTCTGTTTCTTTTAACGGATGTATTCGTTTCCGTCCCTTGGGATTCTCCGAGGTTCCCGTCTCTTGCGATTGTCCGATGACGATGATCGATCCATCAATTTTCTTTCTAATTTTCTGGATGGATTCTTTTTAGATTAGGGAAAGGCCTTTATCAGAAGTAGTAAATCTTTATGCACAATAGATACAGGGTGGCGCTAGCTTCTTTGGGCTGTTTTTTCGGAATTTCATTTCATTTGATTGCTGGTGTTCTATCCCAGCCTCTCATCTTCAGAGTTCCAAAGTTATTCCTTTTTTTGGCCGCTTCCTCATATTCGTATGATTGCATTTTGTTCAAAACCATCACTGATATTAATAGGTTCTTATGTCATCCTTAAAAGAGCATAGAGTGAAGTGATGGCTTCTATCCTAATTGCTTGAAATTATGGAGTACCGAATAATCTGCGGCATGGTGGAACTTTTTATTGAAATTGTTATTTAATAGGAATTTGTTTCCACTTGTAACAAAATTATTCATCGCAAGCGAACAAGTACGATGAAAGAACTAACAGGGAAAGGATGCCTGATCAAAGCGGTCATTCTTGATGCGATGCATTTCTTCCGAATCTGAGCTTGGGAGAAGGAAGCGGAAAACACTAGCACATTAGCAGTGCAGAAAACCATTAATCCGGAGAGCAGAATTAAGTTTTTGTTTTTTTTTCTACGTTCTGATAATCTGTACTTCCCACTATTCCACGTTTTGATATGACTTTCTTCCTCAGATCTCTAGAAATTCTCAACTTTATTCTTGCTTTTTGATGTGTTTTCTCATCAAAGAGCGAGAATAAAGTCAGTACAGAGAGACATCTGACAGTGGTTTCCTTGGCAACACATATCCCAACGAGAAGAGATGGAAGGTCTTTTGCTACTACAATGACAGCGACCTGTCGTCAAAATGCCAGTGCGGGTGGCGGTAGGAAAAATTGCTGCTTGTTAAGATGCCGCGATTTTATATGTTCGGATACTTCATGCGAACCAAAGGAAACTGCTTATTGTCACAACTCCGTGGATGTTCAACTGAAAACAAAAGGAACGAGACGTACGGGTGCGGTGAAAATGTTGCTTTGACAACTTTCCCTTTTCCAAAGTCACCTCCTTCAGAGAAAAAAACTTTAGTAAAGCTGCGCAATCAGCCAAAGATGGGAGAGCACTGGACAACCACTACTCTCTTTGTCTCCTATACCCTAATCGAAAAAAAAATTCATGGTTTGTCGCACTGCTTGCTCAAAACGTGGAAGCATGAGATGGGTGTTATTTTTCGCTTGTCGACCATAGATGAATATTTTGACTTCATTTCTCTTTATATTAGTTCGTTTCAAGAAACCGTTATTGTCCTGTTTGTCTTACTAAGGTCATATCTCATTTTCCTGGGCATTCTGTAACTTCTACTGTTTTATTTAGCTTATCAACCTGGGTGTTCTCTTAAGTTCCAATGTTTTGGAACTTCTTGCTGCCTCTTTTACTACTTTTTCTGGGAATGAGAAATTAGGTTAGTAGGCGCGGTACAGTATGTAGGCAAGGTTCTCATCCAGTAACGTCTGTCCAAAGACGTTAATGAACGAGAACTTTTGCCTACTGTCTGCCTTTCTCATCTGCCTTCTCGAACACCATCCAATTCCCCCTGCTTTTTTTCTCCAGTGTGCCTCCAGCAGGGCTGCGCGTTAGTAATGTAACGAATTAACGCAATAACGTGTAACGGGCATTTTTCCAGTAATGAAACGGGCTAAACATTCAACGGAAAACCTAGAAAATCCGTTAAAAATCATATCGTTAAGGGTCTCAAATTGGTTGAGAATTGCTTGAACATTAGCACAAATGTTCATAATTTTTTTTCTACGAATGCTGTCTTACTACTCCTTGCAACAATCCGATCTCATGTAAACATTACTGTCACTCAGTACACGGTTGGTAAAAACACGAAGACAGTGGACATGTTTTTTTTTGAAGTATTTTTGTGAAAATTTACAAATATTGAAGTCCTCGAAAAATGTGGGAGCAGTTCTATAGTTTTGTGAGCATTTTTCATAAAAATTTCCGTTTTCACTGTAGATTAGGATATTATCTAGAAATCATCCAAGAACAAGCTTTTCCTGACTCTTTTGAACTACAAACAGCCTTGGAAGAATTTCTGAGATGTAATACGTAGTAGAAAAGAAAGCGCAAGCAAAGATTTATAGGCATTGTTCTGAACAGTCCACTATAAGATGATAACCTGGATTACTTTTGTAAAAATGATGATGATTAGACTCTGTTACTCCAAAAGGATGAGTTAGCCTTTGAGATTTGAACCAGATTAGTAGTGAATGTCTTCAAAAAACCATCAATGAAGGTATGTCGACACCATTATTTCCAAATGGTAACATTAATAAGAGTTTGGTCCTTCGGTAGTTCAGTTCTGGCAAAAAAACAAATCATATTTGGATTTTTGTTCTCAACTTCTTTCTAGGCAAAGCTTCAAATTTCTAATTTGTGCAAGCAGTGCAACATCATTTGGCAAATCCACTTGAAGTTTCTATTTTCTCCTCTAATATATAGTTTATTCCTCATTACTTTGCTACTTTCGGCCAAAGACTTTGCTCATGTCTGCAATCTATAGTCTGACTCTTTAATTTGTTTGTTTCCGCCTTTTCCGATGACGAAACTCGTAACTTTAGTGGGACGCATTAACCCTCAACGGCCACTTTTCCTCTAATCTAACGAACTAACGGATTAACGAAAATTTAAATTTTTGTAACGCACATCCCTGGCCTCCAGCCATCTTCCATGGTGTAACGGACCATACATAGTTTCGAATGACAATGTTCCCTCTGTGGTTTCCAAGCCATCATGATAATGATAAAACTCAAAGCCCATGCGTCTCTCCCTCGTCGTTGTGGCTTGTCGGCAGAACCCCCCCCCCCACGTCTTTCCACCCTCAAACCGCCCTTCATACAAATTCCTACCCTCCGTAAGGACTCCATCCATTCTCCTGTGCAATTTTGACCTCTCACCTTACCCCTTGCTCGTCCGGCAGGAATGCGACACCCACCTTCTGCATCATTCCACAACGTCTTTCCTTTTCCTTTTGATAATTTTTCTTCACACATTGCGTTCCAAAATTAACGTTCATCTGACTGATTTTCCTTTTTTGTCCTATTTTTCCCTTTAATTGCTCTCCATTTTTCTCTTGACTGCTTATCTTTGTTGAAAAAGTTTTTGCCAATGTTATAATCTTGTTCAATGATCAATTCTTTTTAAACCAATCACGTCCTCAGCTTCTCTTCAGTTCATGCATTTATGTTCATTCTCAGGTTTCTTTTAGTCTTCTCAAGTGCTTAGCTGCGCAGGTCTAAGCATGCTGCCTCTCCCACTTGGAGCCTATAATAGTCTTGCACACTTTTTTTCGCAACTGTAGCAGCGACAGTTCTTTTAGACAGTTCTTTTGAAAGTTCACTGGTCGTGGATATCGGATAGTGCCGAGACTCGACTAATTAGATGACAGTGGTGGACGCTCCCCCATCCCCCATCGCGAGAGTGGGTCGCCGAATCTTCAGAATATGTAAAAATCGTATAGGATTATTTTTAATTGTTATTTTTAATTGTTTACCACTATTATTTTTTAAAATAATTATCATTACTTGTTTGACAATTAAATAAATTTATTTATTTATTTACTTATCTTCTAGTTTATTTATTTATTTGTTAGAATGAACTCGAGGTGCTCAACAACACATAAACGAATGAACATAATACCTCTTCCATATCTAAAGCCCAGAGCTCGACTTCGCAGTAGCAAAACACCTTTTTGATCAGTCATGCCTTTTTTCCCTAGTGTGTGTATTACGAAACGGAGTCATAAGCAGCACATTTCTATTATTGTTTTTCCGTAGAGTCCCCAAAACGACGGAGACCATACCTTCTCCCATGTCCCCTCCCCCGCCCACTTTCTCTGTCCGCCCCTTCTAGACGAGTACAAGGAGATTAGTATGTGGTAGTTTCTCCCAGTGAGGTCTTATCACGCAAGTAGTAGAATCTCATTGATGGGTGGAAGTCAACAGTGAAAAAGAAGGTAATTAAATCAAAGAGAAGGCTTGATAAGGGAACGAAAAACTTAGCATCAAAGGAATACTAACTCTGCAAACGATTGGCGAAAAACGTCTTTTGATGGTTAATCACTTTTTCGACCGTTCGCACCTGCAAGAAATGAAACGTAGTATATTGCCAATAAAAGGTGCGAAATTTCTGGACATGATTAGGGAAGCAGAGGTAGGAAAGAGCGACAACAAAGCAATCACCAGCGAATCACAACCGCGTTACTATTTTGGTGGAGTAATAAATGCGTCTGTGTAAACAGGAGACACACTATTGCTTTCTGCCTCTTTCCTTGGATGAGTTCGCTCCCAGAATAATCACACCTTATTACACAAAACCTTCCACAACGTTGGAATTCATCCAGAAAAAAATTGAAACGGCTAACTTAAAAAAACTTGTAGGTCAGCTATCAGTTTACAATTCGATATGCACTCTATCTCCAGCAATATGAAGACGATCGAACATCCTCCAATTATGGATTTCTACCGTAATTCGGTGGATGTCGCAGACGGAAGCGGAGCCGTTCGACCGTCGATGCTTCAATTAATCCATGGAGATAAATCCATACCAGAAGAGATTGAAATCGAAGGATTCAAGGTGCGTTGTCATTCCAGATTCCAAATCTGAATGATTGTTTTCGATGATATTTGTGCTTGCAGAAGCAAAACGATGAATTAGTGGAAGGTCAGATTGAAAAAAGGCCGTCAAGATCACATATGGAGAAATTTGCTCCACCACCAACTCAGGTGATGTGAGATAGTTCGCTTCCATACGTTCTGATATTTTCTTGTTAATTTGTTTTGTCCCCTATCATTAGGGGTGATTGAGTTGTGGAAGGTCTCATGTTCACGGCTGACAGTTAATGAGGCAGATTGCAGGCAAGAGTGAAATTCGGCTGGATACAAGGAGTTTTTGTACGATGTCTTCTGAATATATTCGGCGTGATGTTGTACTTGCGTATCAGTTGGGTTGCTGGTCAAGCTGGGATAGGTGCGCTTTTTTTCTTACCATTTTTTGGTTACGAAATGTTATGAGTTCCACTGATTCCAAGGAAACGTGTTCTTATCTTATATCTATTCTCTGTTATGATCGTCTCCATCCAGGTCTTGGTTCTATGATCGTCCTTTTGGCGTCCCTAGTTACTTCTATCACTGCAATTTCCACATGTGCGATTTGCACTAACGGCGACGTTAAAGGAGGTGGTGCTTACTTTTTGGTACGTGTTACTTGCAGCATATCTCCGACTTCCTTTCAAGTTTCTTTCTCCTGCAGTGAAACTCGGTGCTGTTGTAGATATCACGATCCCTTGGTCCAGAGTTTGGTGGCTCAATAGGTCTCATATTCTCAGTTGCAAATGCTGTTGGTGCAGCTATGTATATTGTTGGTTTTGCTGAAACTGTACGGGATCTGCTGAGAGAGTCATCTTTGCATATTATTGACGCAGACATGTGGGATGTGCGGATAGTAGGCTTCGGTTAGTTTCGTTTCATATATTTTGCAGAAATTTTACAGGGGACTAGAGGGCTATTTATACTGGATGCAGGCGTCAATCGTGCGCCACTCGGTTGGAGAATATCCCATGAACATTTGCGCAGGCGTGTCGAGCGCACGCATCTTTATGGCACAAATTCTTCTTGAAAGTAGAAATTGCAAATTCCAGACCTTTAGTAAGACAGTCAAACAAAATGCGTGGTGATTTCATAAACAACATGGCAAATTTACTGCGTGTTTGATTTTTCTTCGAAATAGGCGACTTTTCTCATGACTCAGATTTTGAGCACTGGGTTGGTCGCAATACTTAGAACAAAGTAACGCTTTTAGTATTGGGCTTGCACCACTTTTTTCTAATGATCTCCGCGAAGTTCCTGAAGAAAAAAAATTATATCTGTCATTGTTTAGCTACATGCATCGTTTTAATGGGCATAGTCTTCATTGGAACAGCGTTTGAGTCAAAAATGCAGATCGGATTGCTGGTGATTCTGGTGGTTTCGATCATCGACTACATGGTTGGCTCCGTATTTCCACCCAACGAAAGCATGATAGTACGAGGCGCCACAGGATACAGCTGTGAGAAACATCCTTCCACACATTCCTTCAAGTTTTCTGTTAATCACGCTAGTTTACTAGCATTGCCGTAGCCGCCTTCTTTTAGTGAACACCATGTTCGTGAACCTATGGCCGTCTTTTCGTGGTGAGGATTTCTTCTCCGTTTTCGCTGTTTACTTTCCTGCTGCTACGGGCATCATGGCTGGAGCAAATATCAGTGGAGACCTCGCCGATCCACAGGTGTGAAGGAATGAAGATTTTCTGCCTTTCAAAACTCAGTAATAATGATTGTTTAAGCGTGCTATACCAATTGGGACACTTCTAGCTATCGGTGTCACTACTGTGATTTATCTGGCAACCGTTTGGATGACTGGCTCCACATGCGTGAGGTATGGTCATTAATCTTATTTCGAAGGAACACTTCATGGCGACACGGTCGCGTTATGCTTGTAAAAGCCTATAGAACTTTTTCACCACGAGTAATTATAGCCATTTTCCCAACATTTCGAGGGAGAACTGCCTCAAATCAAAAAACGATAGCACAGGATGAGTTGTAGATAGTTGTAGACAGCCAAGCAATCAAGTGTAGTATGGAAATAAGTCGCGTTTTCCAAATGATGACTACGTTATCGCAAAGGCTGAGATTTCAAGGGAAATCTTTTCCTATTATCAGGCTATTTGGGACTGCTCAACAGATCACTTAGGGGCAAGGTCCGGGCAAACTTTATTTTGCGGATTTCCACTGAATTCTCTGCCTACGGCGACGGCCTGGACGAAAACGATTGAAAATTCGAAAAATTCCTGAAAAAGTCCCACAACTAACGGTTTCATTGGCAAATTTTGGTACGGCGTTTGCGGGGTCCATGCTTTCAAATAACGCTATACCGCGCTCATAGCATACTGTCTATTGCGGCGTCGTTGGAAAAGATTCATATTGAGAGGACTGCATATAGTCCGCTTTGTGAGGTAGAGGTTATGGTTTCAGAATTGTTCGTTAAGCGGTGTACACCGGCGCTGAGCGTCCACGTTTGTTCATTATGCATGCGCGCAGCCTTTGTCACCTGGAGCATGTTTTCCCACGGTTGCCATGGTCCTCAAACGTTTCATCCCATTCTTGTGGTGGAACTTACAAAGAGTTCTCAAGCATCAATCACGTGCCACACATGGTTTGGATTTC
Organism: Ancylostoma duodenale; assembly: GCA_000816745.1. Lineage (NCBI taxonomy): Eukaryota > Metazoa > Nematoda > Chromadorea > Rhabditida > Ancylostomatidae > Ancylostoma > Ancylostoma duodenale. The sequence continues at coordinate 50,217 of KN726781.1, forward strand.
ACGGAACAAAAACCATGGATGGGAAAGATTTTGACCAGACTCTGCCTTCAAGGGAATGACATCGCGCAGAAATTTTTAGCATTTTGTCTCCATCAGCGACGATGTCGCTGTGTGCTGTACCTCCATCCTCAGGCAGTGCGATACTGGAAATGAATTAGTCAGTGTTGCCTCGTTGAGCATCGCTAGATGTTGTCTCTCCATTCGTTGCTATTTTTCTCAGAAACTCAATGAA
>KN726782.1:2718-13744 GCA_000816745.1 Ancylostoma duodenale
CCTAGAAGTCGGCCATTTCACCCCACAGTCTGCGCCTCAAGATTGCTATGAGTTATGCTGATATCTCTAGCCGCTCTAGCCCCGCTACGACTCTTTGTTTAATAAATGACTGGTCAAATGATAAGAACCAGTTTGAACATATAAGAGAGGAAGGTGCGGTGTGTTCATCAAAAAATGAGAGGAGCGAAACGCAGGAGGGGATGTGAAGTGGGTTCCATATTTCTCACTGCTGAGCTCTGACATCTAATTTTTGCGATTGATGTTAGGCGCCAGTGAACCGATCGGACAAAGTTGAACTGTGAACGCCGCCGCACCCATTCTCAGTCCCTCGCCACATTTTTAGGCGTTTTCCCACTTTTGCACACCGACGCACCCTTATCACACGGTTGAACCTGTCTCCAGGCGTTTCCGCCCTTTTGGACGCCAGTGCACCATTGTCAGATGGTGGGACCCGACTCAAGCCGTTTCCCCACTTTTGGACGCCGGCGCACCCTTATCACACGGTTGAACCTGTCTCCAGGCGTTTCCGCCCTTTTGGACGCCAGTGCACCATTGTCAGATGGTGGGACCCGACTCAAGCCGTTTCCCCACTTTTGGACGCCGGCGCACCCTTATCACAACATTAGACCCGTATCCCCCACGTCTGGGCGCCGGCGCACCCTTGTCACAGCAGTGGAACCGTTGCTCTGCACCTTTCCTCTTCACTTCTTCACTTCATTCTTTGAACCCCACCATACCCTTCTCCTCACCTTTTATATGATCTCGTAATCACCATCACTGACCAATCACAGAATTTCGTTACACACTGACACACACGTGATATACAGAGTAGGCGCTTTATTATATCTCATGATCATGATGATTAGTACAGACCAGTACATCTTATTTTATGAGAGTGTCTTATTCTCATGTTTTGCGCTCGTCATGGCGCTGAGCACTCAAAACTCGGGGAGTTGTGAAGAAATGAAGTGAGAGACTGTCGCGGTACGCAATTAGATTCTTATTCTTACGCAATTAGAGCTTGCGAGGTTTGAGAGGATGGCACCCATACGTCAAGATTCCTGGAGAATGGTGTAGGTGGTCAACCGTCTGCCAGCTAATCTGCACTGATTAAAGGCAGTGCTGGAAGCGGATTTTGGCAATAGCGATCTAGTGCATTATTCTAGTGAAGCTTCCTCAAGCTTACGGACCAAATAACAATAATAGGTTATGCTTAGTGTATCGCTTTGAAATATAGTCGTGATCATCCTGATTCAGTGCTGTTCCTTTGCAGCTATATCACAATATCATCAAGTACCATGAGCACGAGCTGATGCAAAGGCGTGAACGTAATGGCGTCAGCCTGAGATGGTTTTATTCACAGTAATTGGAACTGTTGCCGGAATGCAAAGGCTCCATTCAGAGCATGAATGAAGCTGTTATCGAGCAACATCGCTACGCATCCGCATGCAAGAGCTCGCGCTCGTAATACGTGAAGCTATAGTGATATAGCCAAAAACAAAACAGCTTTAAATCGTAATGACCGCGAGAGTAGCAGCACGAATTCGATCGTTCAGCAAGGATTCAAGAAAAAAAAACAAAGAAAATTAAGGATCAGGATTTTCTTGACAAGTTCATTACCATATCTAGTAGTTATCCGTCATCTAGGAACAATTGTAGGCTTTTTAAAAACCGACAAAACTTTTGCATCACCCTAATAGATCTGATATGATAGATTTTCAGCGAAGCAGGCAATGGAGTTTTTTTCAAATTCAAATGTCTAGTTTTCTCAAATGTCATGCACACTTTCTGATTTTTGGCCTCGGGATGTCATCAAAAATCTGGCGGAACTGTCGCTAAATTTTGTGTGTATTTGTGCCCCTTCGGTACGCTAGAAAGTGGGGTGGAGCAGCCACTTGGGGCACGTGCAAAAGCATCACACTTGCCAAATCCCTAGAAAAATGACAAAGAAGCAGAAGTAGTCATTATCTGGGCCCAAACATGAAGTTCTTCATATGAGTTGAGCATGAGTAGGAGAAGTCCGTTCTCCATCGTAATGCGTACTCGTGCATCTTCCTCACTACTGAGTCAATGCAGACGCGTTTTCCATCGGCGGAACGGTATCCTGCCGTTCCCCACACTATTGGGCCAAAGCGAACTCGTATCCTGGTGTTTTCCACACTATTAAGTCACAGCGAGCTTTCCTCCATCGGTGGACCCGTACTCTGACGTCATCTTCACTGCTGGGCTACAACGAGTCCGTTCACCGTATCCTGGTATTCTCCACTGCATTGAGTCGCAGCTGACCGATCCTATATTGGCGGTATCCTGGCCCTGAGGTGGTAGAAGGGTGCGCCGGCCTTGAGATCCACAACACTGGGCCACGGCGGGCCCTTTCTCCATCAGCGGACCCCTATCCTGGCGTGCTCCCCACCATCGATCCACGGCGGACCCTTCTTCCATCTCAGGGCCCGCATTCGGGCGACTTCCTCCAGTTGAGCCAAGCCGGACCAGTTCTCCATGGGCGGACTCACATCGTGGCATTCTGAACACTATAGGACCAAACTGAACCCGTATCCTGACGTTTTCCACACCAATGGGCTACGAAGTGTCCTTCCTCTATCGGGTGACCAGCATTCTGGCAATTTTCTGACTGCTAGGCCAAAGCGGACCCCTTCTCCGTCAGCGGAGTCATATCCTGGTGTTCCCCACACTACTGAGTAACGGCGAATCCTTCCTCCAGGACCCGTACCCTGGCGTTCTCCACACCATTGGGCCAAGCCGGACCTTTCTTTCATTTCAGAGCCCGCATTCTGCCGTCTTCCTCACAGTTAGGCTAAGACGGACCCGTTCTCTGTGGGCGAACTCGCATACAGGCATCCTCAATACTATCGGACCAAAGCGAACCCGTATCCTGACGTTCTGCACACCACTGGACTACGACGGGTCCCCTCTCCATCGGAGGACCCCTTACTCCATTGGTGAACCCATATCCTAGCGTCCTCCACGTTATTGAGGCAGAACGAATCGATCCTACAATGGCGGACCTGTATACTGGTGTGCTCCACACTATTGCACCACACTGGGCTCTTCAGCCGTAGCTCAACCCTTATTCTGGTGTTTTTCCTCAGAATTAGGTCAAGCCGGACCCGTTCTCCATTGGCGGAGCCATATCCTAGCGTTTTGACTACTTTTGGTTCACGGCACACCTGTTTTCTATGAGAATGAGAGCACCAGTACCCTCTGTAAATTTCGAGAGTAATGGTAAAGGTTTGAGAGTTATTTAGAAATTTTGGTTAACTATTTGCTGATTTTGATCAACTATTGGTTGATTGGGTACACAATGTTATGCCTTGCTATACTGAAGCATTTACTCTTTGTGTTAGTGCACAGGCTTTTCCGAAATGAACACGGATTTCTTGACTGCACAATCGCAGCGAGAATTCAGCAGGGGATGCGGCAGAAGCATCCCATAAGAGCCGACCGCATAGGTCCAGTCACCGCCCAGTTTGCGAGATGTTACAGAGTTTCATTGCACTCGCCCATCTCTTCAGTGGAGGTGCCGGATGCATCGCAACAGCGGAAGGGTGGTTTTCCTGCTGCGTACATTGTACAACCTGAAAGCTTGTAAAGACTCCCTCACCCCTATGCTGCGAGACCACCAGCGAAGACGATAAAATCACTACCCCGTGCATGCGGGCAGAGCCAGCAGTGACGTAATTTGAGAGTCCCGAGACGAACGTCTCTGAGTCCCTAAAAACCGACCATTCCGCCCCTCAGTAAGCGCTTCAAGATTCCAGGTGTCTATGAGTGCTGCGTTAATGCTTCAATAGATTGGTTCTACAAAACTTATGCGACAGTAGCAACATTTCCAACCAAAAATTCATTTTTCTATGGAATCAAAATATCAAGTAGACGTATATCGACTTCTAGAGTCGGTGACCAGATAGTCCTCCAGTGTTTCTTCAGGCTACTTTGCTATTTCAAATGAAGTTATTTGAGGGTGAAGTTTCGTCGATAATGTCAATAATTGTTGATGATGATAATTCTTCCGCGATTGAATATACAACATACAGCCAGTAAGTTGTTTGCTACTGCTGACAAACAAAAAGTCAATGTCAAAAAGGAACAAAAAAAATCTCAGTGTTTTTCGGGGTTGAAGTGTAGACTGTTCAAAGCCAAATTAAATAGAAGCAGCAGATTAGTCTCAACTCACATAACCCTATGCCCGTCCACGTCTGGCCCAATCAAAAACGGATTCAAGAAAAACTCTTTCTCGTCAAAGGCCAGGCCATGGTATCTCTCATCACCATGCTAGAAAAATATTAAATGAACTCCATATTTTGATAAGTAGCTATGACAGAAGCGGAGAAAGCGGAAAAATGAAGTAGAGTACTGACCAAAAAAATCAGAAGTTCTCACAGGGATGAATACTACGAACTACTAAGACCAGCCCTCATTGCGCTTGCAAATTTAATAAGAAAAACGTTTAATTATTCTTAGCTTGTTGAGGAGCTCTGTTTACAATTTACTCCGGTTAGCTTTCGGCAATTAATGCCAAGAAGGTTAGAATTCATGACGTCATAGCATTCACTTTCAACTACCGATCGACTTCCAGCAGCAAACTCTACCAAAATCGAACACCACCAAATGGATCCATATGTGTCAAAATGTAAGTGGGAGGAATCACATATTGACATCTCAGGGGATTAAAGGCAGCACCCATGAAAACGTTCGTTCCTCATATTTTCACACTTTCTGACACTTTAGCGCAGTTCTTCTGAACAATAACAACGAAGGAAACCCACTGTGTTCAGCGCAGTAACTGGTACATCTTTGTGCCGGCGGTCAGTTTGGACGAGTTTTCCATTAATTGTTTGTTGCGCGAATTGCAATAGAGACAGCTGTTTTGCTGCAATCTTGGTGAAAAGTAGCGCTTTTTTTTTCTCTTTGCGAGTTTTTTTTAAATGATTCCTGTGCCTCTGCTATTTTTATCAGCTGGAACGATCCTCTCATTTGCATTTTATTTGAAGCTGTTTGGCAAAGTCTAAGCATGTTTTCGTTACCATTCCAAATTTCTCCAAATTTTCGTTTACTGGGAGATTTCATGATGTTTTGTCTTTTAAGTGACGTCTTTGATAAATGCTGCACATTTCCAGCGGTTCTTTATCCTGATGAGTCACGAAATGGTTGCAGTTTAAAACAAATAGTTGATTGCGCAAAGGCTCAATGGCTGAAAAGGAGACATTATCAATCTTTTCGTGTTGGTCCTCATCCCATGGCTCACGCAACTAAACCACACCTGCTGCCCCTAACCTGGCCATGAGCTTCTAAAAACGGCGTTTTTGGTGTGATTGGTTTCGACTATGTGCTAGTGTACAATACCTTCGATCCCTTTAGAATACGCTGAGTATTTCAAGTCGAACACTTCCGTGGGTGCTGCCTTAACAGGAAGCTAGTCTCCTTCATACTCTCTCGGTAATTTCTGTCATTTTGGATCACTTTCAGGACCTTATTCCAAAGTCAGTTTTGTTCTGCATGAGAATTTATATCGAGCAAAAGATGCTCCATTGGAAAGAAGTCTGAAGGATTGCCTGCTAATCTAGATATCGGCCAGTTGGATGCACTGACACCCGTGGAGCACATCACCGGTTTCAAGTACATTGGCAGAATATGCGGAATAAAGGGTTCGCAGGCGCAAAGAAGTCTTAACACGCTACGAGATAAGCCCACTGCTATATCAGTAGTGTAGAGATGCGAAGTGGGGATGATATCACACGATGACAAAGATAGCGAAGCGCTCTCTAATGGAAGATTGAGAGTGCGGCGCTATGTGAACGATCAGGCTAACGTGTGCGTAATTAAATAGTAGATCTCGTGGAAGGCTTTAAAATATAACTGGATAAGCATGGGGTGGTTTGAAGACTGAGACTTATCTCGTTTCCAATTCTGTGATACATACACCAGTCGTCGTTCGGCTGATGCCGGACTTCCAGACCTCTTCGAATGCTCGCTTCGCTCGCATTAATTCATCTCATGTCCACACGAATATAAATTATTGTCCATTCGAGTTTTCCAATGGGAAACCAACTCAGTTTGTGGCATTACATTGCTTTCTTCTGCTGCCTTTACTCTACGCCAGTGGATCCTGTACAGAATAGTAAAGTCCCGTCTTGGTGCACAATAAGTTCTCGACTGACACAGCTAGCTATCTGCCACCAATTTACCGTGGAATGATGACAGAGAATGATTACCATTTCTTGCACGTTATTATTGCTAAAGTAATAAGGGTTAGATTGAGTATTTAAAGGGGGATGGGAAGGACTGGATAGACACAAGTGAGAACGGTGAACACAGGAGTGGTTGTGAGGCTGAACAAAGGGTAAATATCCACATTATTCATCTACTGCCGAATGCCATTGTTAAACATTACGATTATTGGGATGCGATATCGCTTTCACTTGACGGAGAACTCGTCTTGTAGTATTTCATCGCTAAATGGCGCAGGAGCGCTCCCGCAGCAACAGTGCACATGTCTCCCCCACTTCTGGGTACGGCGCGCTCTTATCACAGGGCGCCGGCGCACCCTTATCACAATAATGGACACGTCTCCCCCCCCCATTTCTGGGCGCCGGCGCACCCTTATCACAGTGGTGGACCCGTCACCCCCACTTCTGGGCGCCGGCGCACCCTTATCACAGTGGTGGAACCGTCCCCCCACTTCTGGGCCCCCGCGTACCCTTATCACAGTGGTGGACCCGTCTCCCCCACTTTTGGACCTCCGCGCACACTTATCACATTGGTGGACCCATCTCCCACACTTCGGGGAACCGGCGCACCCTTATCACAGTGATGGACCCCTGTCCCCCACTTTTGGATGCTGGCGCACCTTCTACACAACGGTCAGAGCTTCTCTATATTCCTTGAACCTCGCCATACCCGTCTCTTCCGCTTTTATATGATCTCGTAATCAGCATCACTGACCAATTGTAGAATTTCGTAACGCTCTGACACACACACGTACACTCACAGACACGCAGACTAGATGCGTTAGTGTAATAAAGGTTAGGTTGTCGGGAAAGTTTCCCGCCATTTTTGAGCTGTCTTTTCAAATTTATTTTACTTTTTCAACGCAACCAATAATTACACAATATAGGTGGCATCGTTACTAACAGAAACTCCGGTGGTAGCAAGGGTGTTCATTGGCAGCAGCTGCGAGTGAGTGGTTCCATTTCAATTCCACCAAGCACTGAGCATTACATTCTGTGAACAGAGTTCTCATTTTGCCGCTGGAATACCAGCTTATCGGCGACCGAGCCACTCGCATTTCTCATGTGATTTACCTAGTAAGTCATATTCTCGTCACCGGCAACCATGTTGTTGAGCGAAGCGATAGTCCGGGGAAAAGTCAAAAAGTTTAAGCACACATTTCTCAGCACTTAAGGCTGTGGCAGCTTAGATCAGGGTGGGTATTTACCTACATGAGCCGTATTTCCTTGTCTCTCTGAATGGATGCAGATGAGCAGCTACTGTGTCATGATAGCATCCAAGTTCCTCCACTAGCTCACGGGCATCACGCCGCGAATTCTTTTCAAACAGCTTCAGGAGGCGCTCTCCAACACCTCGAGCGGTCGACCAGATCTTACTCGTCTCAAGCTGAGATCGCCGTCTTCAAACTTGAGGGACCAAATGTTTATAATGTATAAGAGCCAGTGGAGGGGCTCATCTTATAGCTTGTTTTTTTTGCCACATCGCTTCCGTTGCCGAGTTTTATGCATTCTTAATGCAGGAGCAGTGGAACATGCTTGGAGTGAATGACGATTTTTTTCGGCCATTACCGTGACGGAATGCGGAGGGAATTTCGGTATGAAAAAGTTATTGCCCAGCCTTTGTATACGTTTCAGATAGATCGCTTCTGAACAAATGCGAAAAGTTTGGCGAAAAGAGGAAGAGAGGGGGTGGAAACTCTTCCGACAACCTAATAATTTGTTCATTCGGACGGTGCACACCAGGGATGTGCGTATTTACGATTTACGAACTACGACCTATGAAAAATGACCTAAATTTCATAACGAAGCCGTAAATAACGACAAGAAGAAAACCTCGCAATATCGGTTGTGTTTTGGGTGCAGATGTACATGAATTGTATGTGCTTGTCTTTTGCACAAATTTTGAGAGCGAACTCATGGAGTTTGAACGGTGAATTTTTATGCGCCTTTTTATGCGTCAGTCTATTGCAAGGGGTATTTGTTGTATCAGCTTAGTGCTCCGTTCTTCCGGACTCCTTTGGTACCAATTCAGCGATCTCTGAGGGATGGATGGCTTGATAAAACCATTGACTATGTTGACTCCAAAAACAGAACCTCAAAAAAAATGACCTCTTTTCGTCGATGTGATAGAATATAACTTCCACAGCACTAAGTCGTCGTTGGACGTTTGAGAAAAAAAAACAGGTCCCTACATTATACTTTAGGAATATTCGAAATTTTTTTCGACTAATCGAATTTCAAATTTATTCGATTTTTAAACTTTTCCAATAATCGAATTTCCAATTTGTTCGATTTTTGAGTTTTTCGAACAACCAAATTTCGAATTTGTTCGATTTTTTACTTTTTCAAATAATCGAATTTCGAATTCATTCGACTTTTAAATTTTTCGAATGATCGGTTTTCGAATATATTCACTTTCTTTCGAATTATCGAATTTATTCGGTTTCTCGAACCCCGAATATTCAAATAAATTCGAAATTCGGTTCCAAATTTTTCAAATTTATTCGCTTATTTCAGCTATTTGACTACTTCGGAAGGTGTATCACTTGGAAAGACTTGAGAATTTCAACTTATGGCAGCGAAGATTTCTTTGGTAGATTCAGTAGATGCTCAGCAAGCAGGACCTACTTCAAGCATTACCTCTCTTAACACATACGCGACCTTATGCTTTCGGCATGGTGTGTGGCATACAGCAGGATACGGATCTGCCGATGGAAAACGGGTCTTCGTTGGTCCAATAGAGTAAAGTGAGTAAAACGCACGAATACGCCTTACGATGGAGAAGAGACTTCTCATACTCATACTCAACTCATAAGAAGGATTTCATACTTGAGCCCATTTAATTATTAGTTTTCGTTCATTGTCAATTTCTAGGAATTTGGCAAGTGCGAGTAGCAGTTTGCACAAGCCCCAAGCGGCTGCCCCACCCCACTTTCTAGCGAAGGGGCGCTAGTATGTATGGAACAGGAAGCAGTGTCACTGATCATTCCCCTTTGAAAGCATCAACGCAACCGTCTCCCTTTAGAATGATGGAGGGACTGAACGCACAAGTACTCTACACGTGTGCGGCGGGAGCACCCGATGTATCAACGCATCACGCCATCCTGAAACACTCCTGTGTCACCAACACCAAAGCCTGGAGAGTCCGATTGCTCGGTTTGTCAGGGGCTGGATCGAGACACCGAGTATGGGAGCAGCGGTGGACACCTTCCCACTTCCCTTGATGAATTAAAGGTCCCCCTATACGCTGATTTAGCTTACAAATTTAAAAAAAATTAATGAACTATTTCGATTAAAATATTAGCGTTCTCTAGTCCGAACACTGCGACATCTCCCCAAAATGGTCTTTTCCAAGTTTCCTGCGTAGAAGCTTGTGGGTGAACGTTCAGCGCTATTTGATAACGACTTTTCGGATTGTATTTGAGAACAGGACCCATGAGCGTCTGAAATGAATATTTTAAGCACCGGTTACCGAGGTACTGCGCTCAATTGTTCTTGCTTTACCACAATGTTCGTGGACTAATGACCTCATTTTTGTTTGAAAATTGCGTAACTGTGTTTGTTCAACAAGGTGGTCGATAACTCCTCCTCGGACTAACACTGCAGTGAAGCTTTTGAAGTTAGCGTAACGATAAGCCCTCCATAGTGGCACTTTGAAGACAACGAACGATTACAGCAATGCTTACTTGTAACATCCTATCCTGGAAATAATGTTTTCAATACGTGGATGATGAAGTAGAGGACAGCTTTCTAGTATAATTTCCCTCAAGTGCTTGAAAGAAGGAAAAAACCACTGTTCTATCAGAAATTGCGCCCATGCCCTCTCGTATTCCGGCATGACGTTCGTTCCACCTACCAAAAATGCCGCCAATAAAATGAAACAGCTTGTGATGCAGTTTCATTTCAGTTGCAAACTTAACCATGAATATGGTGACCCGTAAGTTCTTGACGATGTTCATAATAATTAATGATTATTTCATTTTGAACAATGGCGTCTGCCCTTGAACATCTTATTTTACCTTATAGAGACTAGCGCCCCCTTGGGACGCTCGAAAGTGGGGTGGGGCAGCCACTTGGTGCATATGCAAAAGCTTCGCACTTGCCAAATCTCCAGAAAATTGATGAAGAAGCAGAACCAATCTTTAAAGGGGCCAAACATGAAGGGTCCTTCTTATGAGTTGAGTATGAGTATGAGAAGTCCGTTCTCCATCGTATGGCGTATTCATGCATATTCCTCACTACCGGGCCAACGGCGACGCGTTCTCCATCGGCGAAACTGTAGCCTGCCGTTCCCCACACTATTAGACCAAAGCGAAGTCGTATCCCAGTGTTTTCCACACTACTGAACCGCAGCAGGCTTTCTTCCAACGGTGGACCCGTATTCTGGCGTCATCTTCACTGTGAACTGAACCGTATCCTGGCATTCTCCACTTTACTTAGTCACAGCGGACCAATCCTACATTGGCGGACCCGTATCCTGGTGTTATCCACACCAATGGGCCACAGCGGGCCCTTTCTCTATCTCAGCTCCAGCATTCTGGCGCTTCCCTCATAGTTAGTGCAAGTCGGACCCGTTCTCCAGGAGCGGGCTCGCATTCCGCCATTCTCAACACTATTGGACCAAAGTGAACCTGTATCCTGGCGTTCCCCACACCATTGGGCCATGGCGGGCTCTTTCTCTATCGGTGGACCCCAGTGGCGGACGCAGAAAGTGGGCGGGAGGGGAGGGGGGGGGGGTGGGAAAAAAAGTGGGTGTCTCCGCCGTTTTTGGGGGACCC
>KN726782.1:14438-32576 GCA_000816745.1 Ancylostoma duodenale
ATCCTGGCGTTCCCCACACCACTGGGCCACGGCGAGCCTATCGGTGGACCCGTATCCTGGCGTTCCCCACACCATTGGGCCACGGCGGGCCCTTTCTCCATCGGTGGACCCGTACCCTGACGTCTTCCTCAGTGTTTGTCCACGGCGAGTCCTTCCTCCATTGGTGGACCAGCATTCTGGTGCTTACCTCACTATTAGATCACACCGGACCCTTACTCCATTGGACCAGCGTTCTAACGATTTTCCCACTGTAGGGCCGTGGAGGACCCTCTCTCCATCGCCGTATCCTGGTGTTCTCCACACTATTGAGCAACGGCAGATCCTTCCTGGTGGACCCGCATTCTAGCGTACCCCACACCACTGGGCCACGGCGGGCCTATCGGTGGACCCGTATCCTGGCGTTCCCCACACCACTGGGCCACGGCGAGCCTATCGGTGGACCCGTATCCTGGCGTTCCCCACACCATTGGGCCACGGCGGGCCCTTTCTCCATCGGCGGACCCGTACCCTGACGTCTTCCTCAGTGTTTGTCCACGGCGAGTCCTTCCTCCATTGGTGGACCAGCATTCTGGTGCTTACCTCACTATTAGATCACACCGGACCCTTACTCCATTGTGAACCCATATCCTAGCGTTATCCACGTTATTGAGGCAGAGCGAACCGATCCTATAATGGCGGACCTGTATGCTGGTGTGCTCCACACTATTCGGCCACAATGGGCTCTTCACCCAAGTCAACTGGTAACCCTCATTCTGGTGTTTTTCCTCACAATTAGGCTAAACCGGACCTGGTATCCATTGGCTTAAGATGTATCCTAGCGTTTCCACCACTTTTGAGCCGCGGCACACCTGTTTTCTATCGGAGCACCCATGCCCTTTGCAAATCTTGAGAGTAATGGTAAAGGTTTGGGAGTTATTCAGAAATTTTGGCTAAGTGTTTGTTGATTTTGATCAACTTGTTGATTGGTCACGCAATGTCATGCCTTGATATACTGAGGCTTTTATTCTGATTTACTCTCTGTGTTAGTGCTTGACTGCACTATCGCTGCGAGATCCTAGCAGTGGATGCAGCAGTAGCACCCACCAGACGAGGCGACCGCGTAGATCCAGCCTCCACCAAGCTCACGAGACGCGCAGCTCTCATAGAATCCGCCCATCTCTTCAGTGGAGGTGCCTAACCCTCCGCAACAGTGGAAGGAGGGATTTCCTGCTGCTCATATTGTGCAGCCTGAAAGCTTGTAAACACACCCTCACTCCTATGCTGCAAGATCGCCAGAGAAGATGATGAAATCACTACCCCGTGCATGCGGGAGAGCCAGCAGTGACGTAATAGGCGGTCCCGAAACGAACGTGTCTGAGTCCCTAGAAGTCGGCCATTTCACCCCACAGTCTGCGCCTCAAGATTGCGGTGTCTATGAGTGCCGCCGCGTATTTCTAGCCGCTCTAGCCCCCTTACGGCGCTTTGTTTAATAGATATTTTAAAACATCCACTGAGTAGTTTCTAATTGAACTCCAAAGTACTGTCGCATAAGATCACAGAAACGCGTACTTAGGCAAAGCGCCGGGCGGAATAGAGGTCTTTAGGGAATTCTGCGGTGGAGCTATTATACAGTGAAGAACAAGAAGCAATCAGCTTTTGGACCTTTGCTCATAACATTTTTTCTTGCTGAGGCTTAAAATTCCTAATTTTCGCGAATAATGCAGCCACTCACACTACGCTTGTGAGTTTTTACGAGAAAATATTCCTCAGTGTACAAGGTCGAAATCTACTGATATCCAACAGACCTTTAGTGAGTTGACGGAACATCTTAGGAGATCAGCTGGCATCATCTTGAGATGATCACTTTCGGGAGTTTTATCCATTCTGGGCCACACCTTCAGTCCTGTTTCAAGCCTACCCTTCTAATTCACTGACGTTCTGCATAATGCTTTAGCCCGAGCAGAATGAGACGGTATGTACTGTTGCTCACAGGATGCTCAGCCGTTCGCGATATCCTAGCTGGATACACGGTCACCAGTGATGCACATCACAGGTTACAAACTTTAAATTTTTATTTTAAGAAAAGAGCGAAATTAGATGGGGGGAAGGATTATGTTAGCTGACATAATGCCTGGAATTCTTTCAAGAATGTAGCATAAAACGATAGCACCCATCAAGTCTCAGATTAGGCAAACTATAGCACGTAGAAATGCCATGACCTTCAGTACGTGTGATACCGGTGGGATAGTAATAGCAACAATCCCCTTGTGAACATTTCCTCCACCAAAATGAAAATGCAAGGCTTGAAACTATGGAATTGGCCCATTGTTAACCGTTTTTCCAGCAAGGATATGATGGAATTGCTGGGCATCAGTATAAGCAATCTCTTCCCTCTCAAATCAAGCATATCATGCAGAGCAAGATTCAGCTCGAAGCAGGGCTAGATGCCTACGATCCAAAGTGACTCAAACAGTCGAAGGAGATAATTTCCAAGATGATGTCAACTGAGCTTCGGATATGTCACGATTCTGTCTTAACTGTGGGATATTAATCCATTTGATGGGAAAATCAAATTTTGCAGAAAAATTCCACCACTGGAAGTCGTTCAGCAGGAGAATTCTGGAACCGCGAATTTAAGGACTTTGAGCTTTTGAGAAAAATGTTTTCTATGAGAATTTGCCCACTGAGGATGATAATAGCTAAGTGCATCAGCATTTGGAAGCTGCATTATAGGTCAAAGTCAGAAATTGAAAGCTTTACCTCCGAAAGAAATTATGGACAGGAAACAAGTCCAGAAGGTGGTCTCTTATTAGTACTCTAGATAAGCCCTGTCAAAAGATAAAGGTAAAAAATATGCTAACGTTATAAGACGCATGGTTGAAAGAGCCGCGCTTTTTCTGTTCAAATATGAGTTTGGCTGCCATATCCATCATGAGTGTCCCTTCGGTAATGCAATCATATAACGACATAGGCTGCCTTGCTGGTTCTCGGAGAGGTTCGTTATTGAAATTGAACTGCGAACTCTCAATGTTCCCTGATGAACGAATATTTCTTTTAAAGGCAGTGTCTCACCTCATGATGGGTATCGAGATTTCAACGGAATCTGGTCCTACTCGATGCGCTGATTCCAATAATGTGCTTGTTATCCGAAAAAACTGTGAAACACCCCTATTTTGAAGCCAAAGTCGATACTGGAGCGGACGAGTTTCCTTGCTAGGAAGCTAGCAAAAGCGGAGCTGAGAAATTAAGGTTGCACATGAAAATGAACTTCTAAGCAGTAGCTATTATCAAATGCACAAACATTGCCTTGTTGAAAACATGCCGCACCCTCCGCAAGCTTCAGCTACGGAATGGATCCTCTCGGCCAAAGAAACCCGTTGTCACGATCTGTGACTGGGTTTCTTTTACCCGTGCGGTGGTTCAGTAGAAGGTTATGCAAAAAGCTTTATCTGGCCGGACGAACCGCCGACCTTCGGCTTGGTTATAACGAAGATGCCCGCTGAGGGGCGGCCCTCTGCGGGTTTACATTCGGTACCATAAATCAAAGCCCGGGTCGTGCACGAGCGCGACACCCGTATCTTTTGGGGTTTTCGACGTTTCCGTGAAACTTAAAGTACATCTTTGTGCTCAGCGGCTCGCATACGTTCGCTTGATGTGAAAACCCCATGAGGTGAGACACTGCCTTTACTGCATGGCAAAGTTATGTTCGCGTTCCAAATTTGTTTAGGAATTCTCGAGGGTCTTAGAGGTCACCATCTGGAATCTCTTGTTGGATTTGAGGTTCCGTGCCATTTCAAAGGATCACAAACTCTCTCTGCATTGGTTCAGTATATATTCTTTCATTCCTGCAAAGAAATCGTGTTTCCATGGAACTTTTTAAGAAAAGGTAGTGCCACTCACGAAACAAGGGAAGGAGCTGCTTGGAAAGGTGGTGTCACAGCGTAGTATTGCCTGTGAGGGGGCGCTGCTGTAGTTATGGGCGTATACATATAGAACAGGACTAGTATGCATAGCCTTCTAAATGCCGCATTGGAAAGTTGTTCTATGATCGTCTTGCTTAACGGGTCTATGTATTGGCGTATTGGTCGCAAATTGCTAATTGCTTTTTATTCAAGCAAATTGTTTTTTATTCAAATTTTTATTTTTTTGTAATTCATTTTTTATTTTTTTATTTCACTTTATTTCTTGCATTTTACATATTTCAAATTTTTATTCAATCAAATTGCTTTTTATTCAAGCAAAGCAATCATTGGGTTTCCGTAAGAATTTCTTTGCTTCGCTCGTCCTTATGTTCGCTCATCCTTATGCCCTAAAAACAGCTAGTACCGCTACTTTAACCATCGTCGCTACGGTCGACTGATGGCTGGATGGACGAGTTGCTCTGTCCGGCAGATCAAGGCAAACTGCGACGCGAGACAGTATGCCGGGTGGTAGCAGCGCACTGAGATCTCGTCTGCCTGTAATGCCACCCGAAGAGTCGCGCCATACGACAGCTCCCCTTTGTTTGCATCTTTTTTGAAATTTTATACCAAATATTACCTCAAGTAGTATTTGCAGGACCTAACTCTACTACTACTATACTACTACCACATACTGTATAATTGTACGTGCTTACTATCATAATTACTACGAGTCCGATGCTGCTCGTAATCTTGGCTATTCCTCTTTCTCAACCAACATTTCAGATGAAATAATTGTCGTTTTTTGATCCCCAGACAAACTTTTGGAACTGTAGTGGAATTGCTTGTTTTTCGTAGCTTCCGCTGAAGTCGACGTCACATATAGATTTTTGCGGAAGTTTCGCGGAAATACCGCGGACCTTCCGAATGGAGACGCAGAGAAGAAGGAGGTTCCGGAACTTCCGCGGAGCATGACAATTACGAGAGGTTCCGCAGAGCATGTTCGGAACTTCTGCGGAGCCACGTCAGGACCAACCGTCGGGTCACCTGTGGTGGATGGCGAGATAGCTCCGCTGAGGTTTCGAAACTTTGTCTGATTTTTTCAAAATGTCAAGAGTTTCTGAGATAAATAGAGAGATTAATGGATTCTCATTTCATCAGCATTCTGTTTGGCAATTACAAACATACTACTCTTAAGGAGTTGCGATACGCTGACTAATTGTCTACGTTAAGGACTGATTCTGTGCGACTATTTAACGGCTTTTTTGAAACTGCTCACCTTGTAGTTCTTCCGTATAAACTCGTTCACAAAATTCCTTTAACTACTCACAACAGTTGGTCGGTGATAAGATAAATATTACTCTTTCTTTTTCTTTTCCAGTTGAGGTGCCAATTCAATGATTTAAAGAGAAGCAATTCGCTGAAAGAATCTCGTCTTGTTCACATAGGTTCCAGGTTGTACCTGCTCCTTGAAGCAACTCACTCTTAACAGCAGCAAAATGGAAATGATCAAAATTACGATAGTGAGGTGATCAAACGGTAACATACTGATAACACTTCATTTGTTAGATGTTATTCCAAGGTAAGTGCGTTCATATAGCACGTTCTGACTGGTGGAGTTATCAGTAACCGGCATGTGCATTGCGCACAAACATCGGTTGATTCATGTATTCTATAAGTCGTGCTTCCGCGATATTTTATGAATATCGTGAGTCAAAACAGTCCAGCAAAGGTTTTGATATGTCACATGGTTCTGAGAGTACTATGAACGTGCTAGTCAATTCTATGATTATCACCTTGTAGGCGTTGATGACAGTTACATCTCATTTGTGCAGTTTAGCTGCATAGGTTTGAATTCTGCGGTCATTCGGTCGGCGCGCCTGGCCTGTCGTGAGATAACATAATATTTGAGATCACTTTATAAAGCACAGTATAGCACAAACAGATACATTTAATCTGGCAACCCTGGCAACCCTATAGACATTTCAAAAGGGTCTTCCAGCAATGTTAATACCTATTAGAAATTGTTCTAATAGTCACGAAGCAGCTGCTTGGTTAATGGAAGCTTCACAGAATATCACGCCTGCAGCTGAGATCCGCAAATCCTGTATTGCACACACATGGGGACATTCTCTAACCTAATGTTGGTTTGCTTATCAACATCCTTTGGGATCTATCTTTTGTCCGGAACATTTTTGCAGCAACTGTACTAGGGATAGAAATGAAATACCTTCCTTGTGTTTGCTGATGGTTCGAAAGCGAAGCCCAGCGAATGGAAGATTTTGCCGCCAGGGAGCGAGGCACAACTTATCCCAAGTATGGTTTAGCCTAGAAAATATGCTTATCAAGGCCAACCTTGGGCCATCATGTGGAAACTGATTGAAACTGAGTAAAGTCAGAGAGTGCACAGCGTTGAAGTTCCTCTAGTTTTCATTGTAATCGAAATATCTTATGCTGACTAAGACCAGTAAGACATTGGTATCTGAAAAATTAAGTAACACGCACTATGCACAGTCGCATCGATGTCTGGATGTGCTCTATTGTTGCTTAGCGAAATTGAGTATCTGATTTCCGTAATTATTTTTTATAATTATCAAACATGGAACTAGATGGGAATCCTGGACGAATGGATCAGAAATCCCAATCCATCTTGATATTATGCCTAAGCCGTGAAACAATCCCCGGCCGGTCGTAGACGCTGTCAGGTTCCGGAAAAGGCATGCTACGCCAGCTACGATGCGATTTCTTTGTATACCAATATCGATAGCAGGGCTGGTATGCATATCTCCTCCCGAGCACTTCCACGCGGGAGTGGGAGTGCTCGGGAGCGACTCCTCGTATGCATACCTCCTCCCCGCTCCCGAATCACTCCCGACTTCTCCCTGGAAGAGCAAAAGAGAAAACTTTCACCTATTTTATTCATTTTTCTAAATTTTCCTCTGTTTTTTTTCTTACGCTTTGCTAAAATTACAAATAATTCGCATGCGTTTAACAGCGCGCCCATCGATCCGTTGCGCTAACGCCAATTCGCCCGCCAGCCTCTTCTATTCGCTTTTTATAAGATAAATATATAAATATGGGCAAAAAACAACATCAGAAGGATAAGCTGTAAGTTGATGTTTCGTTTTCGTTGTTTATTTTTGCGCTTAACATCAAATTTTCTGGTTTCCTATGAATTCTTTTGGCACTATTCCACTTGTTCTGCCTCAAAGTCTCGAAATCAGACATTTCCCTGTGGGTATCTATCTCACGGAATCACCGGGATTTTTGTCTATGGTGGTTATTTGACATGCTAATCACAAATATCACACTCGTTTTGCGCCGTAACCCCGTTTGGGTGGGCTTACGGTAGGGTAAGGGCAAGTGCAGTCTATAGGAAAACCACAAATTGCTTTCATTTTGCAAAAGCAATGTGGTATTCGTAATCAGCATCTCAAATAACCCCCGTAGACAAAAACTCAGGTGATTCCGTGAGATACCTAACTTACCCTAACCCCAACGTAACCCTACCCAAACAGGGTTACTTGCAAAATGAGTGTGATATTCGGGATCAGCATGTCAAATAACCCTCCTAGACAAGGTTTCAGAGAAATTATTGACTTCGAGATTTTGGGGCAGAACAAGTGGAGTAGCGTCATTTTCTCTGTTGATAGGTCAGATTTCATAATAACTATATTTCAGATATCTTACCACCACGAAATGGAAGGAGGTTTGCGGTCACATAGATGGTGAGTTTTAAAGTGTTTGTATAGAGCAAACCGCAATATTTCATTTGCTTTTTTGTTTCAAGTTCTTGCCTCATGTCATGGTGTCTGGACAATATTATTGCTGAACTTTTTAGATACTGGGACTCGCCTGCAGCGAGTTCAGTTTAGGCGCCTTCCGCTCAATCATTGTTCTCTTTCCTTACTTCCTGTTGAGGATACCGTTTGTACAAGATCCGGAGAGATCTTTAACTTGACGTGAGTTGCCATCCTTCTTTATTTATTCCAGAATAGTACTTTATTAATTTTGCTGTGGGAAAAGGAGATGGGGACACGCAGCCCTAAAATTAGGCTTAGGTTTAAGCTTATGCTTTGACATAGGCTTAGACTAAGGGTAGGGCTTAGGCTTACAGGCAGAAGCCAACGGCCAGCCCTGGTGTGGCCTCCTCCCAGCTCTATTTTCATAACTGCTGTTTGTGTTTAGAGGGTTTTTTGTTGTTATTGTGGTGATTTTTGCAGTTAACTTTTTTCAATTAATGAACGAAACTGTTTTGTCAGTACTCACCTTTCAGACATATTCCTTATTTGAAAAGGAATGGTGTCAATCCATGTACAGGCAAGAAGATGAGTAGCAAGGATCTCA
The DNA here is from genome assembly GCA_000816745.1 of Ancylostoma duodenale. Lineage (NCBI taxonomy): Eukaryota > Metazoa > Nematoda > Chromadorea > Rhabditida > Ancylostomatidae > Ancylostoma > Ancylostoma duodenale. Next base: position 22,664 of record KN726782.1, read on the forward strand.
TCCACTTGAAATTCGACAAAGATGATCAAGGTATTCCAAAAGTTCTTATCTTCTCTCTTATCCATCTAGTATTTTTTTAATCTTTTTCTCCGTTATGGCATTGTTAATTTTTATGTTGAAGTTTTCAATGAAGATTTCGTTGTCCGGTGACATTCGGACAATTCATTGACCACACGCATGTGGTTCCTATCGCCACCATCAAGATCGGTGCTACTGCATGGCACCACCCACGTTTTTCGTATGAATGCTGTGGATTTCAATTGCTGCCAAAATCCAGCGCAACGTGGCTGCTGCGACGCTCCAGGCCGCAGTAGTACCAATCGTGATTGGCGCTGCCTGTATCAACTTGTCTCCTGTTTTTGACACAAGAATGACAAAATCCATAAATCTACATTCGTTTCTTCTCCCGCATATCCAAGTCCTTACCAAGATCAAAGGATTCGCCGCCTGCTGGTTTTCATATGTAAAGGCTGATTTGCTGCTCATCCTAGAGAACGAACGAATAGTGGGAGAAAAGCAGGTTTTTTAGTCCCTGGTTGAAACTGAATGTATACTAAAAATGTCCTTTCATAACGTGAAGAAAGCAAATGATGCGCAATGCAACGGAAACTGAGGTCATTTTCACCGCACCCCTGCGGAGAGTATAAAATAACCCCTTTAAGTTAAACTACAATAGATCTGCAAGAGTTCTCCCAATTTTCCTTCCTCCACACTCATTAATTTCATTTCAGGATACATTCGGCTACTAATCATCTTATGTTTTCCGCAATGTTGTTTGAAAAGCTCATGTTTTAAAGAACGATTACTCTCACTGACGATATCTGTAAGTTTGATTTGTACGCTTTGACTAATTAACGTGATTTTATTATCTGTAGTCTGGTTGCAAGATGCATACTGAATATGTTCTTTGCAAAGTTGCTTACGAAAGCAACCCAGAAAGAGCTGCGACTTTACACTCACGACGTTTGTTGAGAAGTCGGACGTAGAAGTAAGTTCATTTCGTGTTTCGCACCCAAGTTCCACGATTACGGGCTTAATATGGGCGTTCCACTATTTTTTCATCCTCATTAGCCAAATTATCAGCATTTAGCAGCTCTTCATGTGCTAGCTTTCGTTCACAGTTGGGTAGCTTTAGATAGCTGTTAGGAAACTGCTGACCAATTTGCGTCCGATTGAACAGTTTCATTAAAATTGACCACGATGAAGTAGTTCTGTTATAATACCCAGCTGAAAAAAAACCGGTTGCGCCAATCCTTTCCCGGAACTTAAACGTTCATGAAGTGGTTGCGTCATCTATTCTATATTTTTCCTCTTTCATAATAATCATCGGCTAAAAACAAATCAACTATTCTAATATGCGATAGTTTATGAAAGTTGTGATAGCTCGTATTTCAGTCAGTTTTGAGTCTGATGTACAAAAATGACTGCAATGTCTTCAATAAATAGGAATAAAACGCTTCTTTGTCATCGTTCTTCTGCTAAGGAAATCCTTGCTAGTATGGAAATCGCCGGAGCTACTCCCGGCGAGAGTGCCCGGGAAGCTTCTCGTATGCATATCTCACGGGAGCGAGTTGGGAGCTGCGACACGCTGAATTGCACAAAAAAATTGTGCTATCTTGGCCTCTGTCTGAAAAATCGTGGACTGTCGGTGAAAATTCACAATAATACTTTCATTAAAACTCACATTAATGCCGAATAATAGGTTCGTATCGAACATGTGTTAGCTTCTTTCAGTTTGCCTGGCTTCTTCAGGCACCATGTTGTCTGTGCAGTAGTACATTTCACGGATCCCTCTCCTCCTGCTGCGAAATTGTTCAGTTGGTTTTCTTTGAGGAATATGGAAGGCATTTCCAGTATATTTTTGTTTCAGGTATGTTTTTGCCCACAGTTGAGTGGACACCGCACTTTGCATTGTTTTTGTTTTAGAGCACTTGATGTTCCATTGGAGTGTGTTGCAGCCTGCCAGGCCATTGAAAACGAGATTATTTCATGTGGGAAGAAGAATCGCTAAAATTGATGTTAATTCATGTTTTGTCCTATTGAGAAAATGGAACAAACTGATCGACATTTTCATTATTTTTTTAAATGTTTACCCTATTACTCAACATATGCTACATTTGCGTTATGCTGAATAAATTATTCGGCTTTAATAATGCTGCTGTTGTTGTACACAGTGCGTGTTGTTCTGTGCGTAGATTATCTAACTAATTATTTGAAGGTTATTGGTATACTCCTAAGATAGAAGCATTTTTATCTTTCCTATGAATTTGTTGTTATAATCAAACCAGTCTGGCCGTCCGGCTGACGCCGGACTTCCAGACTTCTGCTAAAGCTCGCTTCGCTCGCATAGTTGGCTTTGAATGAGTATATCCACACATATCCAAAGTTTCTTTGTCCTAGACAGTGGAAGCTCCGTCTCTCGCCTCCGTTTTGATGGTGGCAGGAAAGCCTACCAAGCGGAAATGTGAAGAGGGCGGCGGCTAGCATGCTCTAATGCCTAATTCGCGCACGCAGCGCGAATTCCTGCGACGCGGCGACCCCCGTTCTCATTGGCCTCCTGGAATTTCTCCATCAGTCGACCTTCTGCTTGATCTCCTCCATACTCAACCACCATACCACACCCGATCCTGGTCTTTTATATGATCCCACAATCACCATCACTGACCAATCAGGGAATTTCGTTTCACGCACACACACACGTGACAGACAGACTAAGCGCTTTATTATAAGTCATGATTGATTTTCTGAATTAGGAGGGGATCATTTCAGTGACAAAAGCAGAATCGTTGCTAGCCACTCTTGAAGAAATTCAGGTTAGTGTGACAAAGGGTTTTTTCTCCTTTCCTTGACGACATTGAAGGGATACATTTCTAAGAAATGTATGGGTACATTGAGAAACTAGGGACCACTTTTTCTTTTGGTGAAATTCGATGGATTGTAGTGTAATGCTATGTAAAGTTCTTACGCGCAATCCGCGGAAAATTTCCGAGCGCTCCCCGCATGCGGTGCGTGCGCGGCGCGGCCCTCTTGCGGCATCGGTTCCCTTCGTTCGTCAGGTTTCTAGCCCATATGAGTGTTCTTCTTTCATCTTTTTCTTTGGTTGGAGTTTATTTGAAGGTGTGAGGCCTGTGGCTGACCGATATCGACCGGACGGCCCCAGAAGAGGGCCGCACCGCGCACGCGCCGCATGCTTGGCGCGCTCGAAAATTTTCCGCCGATTGCGCGTAAGGACTATAGCTGTCGATTTCAGCTTGTCCATGCGGTACTCACTTAAATGAATCGAGACCTTCTCAATCTTGCATGGGACTTGCATTGCCTGGTGTGCTGACAGTAACATTCGCATCCGTTCCCGGTCTTAGTCCTGCCACTTGGTTTGGATTTGAATTCAATGCAGCTACCGCACAGGTTATTTAGAATCCCTGAATTTTGAGATATTAGTGATCTTCTTTGGACTCCTTGCAAAAATATGTCTTTTTAGATCGTGTCATTCCCAATCCTTGTTAATGGTATCGATAATATGTTTATGTTCGATGGTAACCATCGCGATGTGATGTCACTAACCAATAAACACGAGATCGGCATAATGTTGCGAAAGAGGGGAATCTCCATTCTTTGTACATCTATCAACAATATTCCATCGTTCTTAGGAGGTATGCTTAAAAGTTTTGTTAGCATCAAAGAGAATGGAGGTTTACCTACTCGGCTTCCGAGGTAACCACTTTCAGCTCCACAAGTTTATTTTCTATGCACTTACATGGAGGGTGGAGGAAATAGCACGATTTCATAGCCACATTTCGAGTATCCTTTCCTTTTGTAAAATACACAAGGGATTTACTAATTGTCTTCAATGCCGGTCAATGTCGAGTGATTTTTTTAAACTTCCTACATCTTTTCATAACTGCTTTGTTTAGGTACATTTCTGCCCATTCTGACCTTGCGATCGTTCTATGCTCAGAGTTTCATATTTCTTACATTTAACTTCAATGCGATTCTCACTTTATATTCTGTAACTTTAACGGAATGACCTAGTTTTGTATTTCACTGCTTCCTATTGAGCGCTATCTTTACGGCCATCACTAATCTACCAGATTAATGAAGATGTGGTTTTTTTTTCTCTTATGTTCTGTGTGTAGGCAATAATCTCAATTGATCTCCAACGTCGAAAAGCTGGTATGCGAGACGTGTTACGTTGTCTTCATGGTGGAACTTGGCAAGATGTTAACGGAACCTCACTGTCAGGTACTAACAAAGGTTTTATTACCATAGTACCGAACCGGAATCATTTTCATTCCACTCAATTATTAGGAAGTATTGCATTTCATTTACCAACAAGAAGTGGACGAAGGTTGGTGCGAATCCATCCTCTGAAGTAGAAAATGAATGGAATGAAAAGTTTTATAGCTAAGTTATTTAGCTAAGTTTTTAAGTTTTCAGATCTTTGTGATTAGTGACTCACCGCTCCTACTCAATCTTCCCTTCATTGGAATGCAAGGAGGTGCAATAGGGGTTGAGCTTAGTGATGTGTTACCTGAGCAAACGACCCATGCTAAGGTTTTACAAGGGACAAGCACTTTAGGTGAGTTTCAAATGTCAATTTTTTTTGAAATTTGCTGAGGATGCTTTATGGTCGGTCGTGTCGATGGTCGATCGAATAGCTTGATGAACGAGCATCTATGCTTGAGCTTGATGAACGAGCATCTATACTTGTTTCGCAACTTTATTATTTGTATTCGTATTTGAATATTATTTATATTTGTATTTGAACCAAAAGTTAAGTGAAGAAAGCGGGATTGCCCGAAATTTCTGTATTTGTTTGTTGCATTGTTTCAGTTCCATATTCGAAATCTTTTGTGATTATATATTGCATTTTCAGTTTCTATCCTATGTTTGCCATCATCAGTAGACCAGACATCGGTTATGCGTGGCAAAAGCGCTAGATCGACATTTACAGGAATGCGATAGGTTTGTTATAGTTTGTTCGCTGTAGATGGTATACGTTATGAGTTTTCGTAAACTCGTCGGTTGAAATTACAAACTAAGAATGGGAGCTTGTGATTGCTATGCCAGATTTTTGTTAAATTCACATGTTACCATGTTCTTTTGTAAAGTTTCATAACTTTGCAACACTACGTTCCACTTTATCCGTAGCCTCTACTTGCTTTCCTCTCTGAAACGTTTATTTGAACGCAAATGTTTAGACTCATCGAAAATCGTAATCGAAACCAAGTCTGGTGAGCCGCTAGAAAATTACTGGCTGGGAATGATGAGGAGTTGGGTAGCGATCATTCGAAAGGCTTATGACGATGAAGTGGCGCACAGAAAGTGAGTATTTTGAAATATTAATCTGGTTAATATTTGAGGTTTTTAGTAGTGACTTCATTAAAGTTGCAAGCATATCAGAAGTCTATGTATATTCTGGGCTTTTTAAATTCGCTGAGGTCTTAATTGGAGGTTCAATCTTACTAATAGTAGTAGTACTTCTTAGTAGTACTACTTGGTAGTATTAGTATTAGTACTTGTAGTGGTTTAGTAGTAGTATTAGTACTTACCTAGTGGTACTTAAACTATTCTAGTTTATCAAGTGTACCAGAGCGCTTGTCCAAAGTAAGACTTGTCAGGGGAAGTCTTGTTAGGAATTTACACGTGGGTATACGTACGCAAACTCTGACGCTATGTAGGTTTTCCGTCATTTCATTCAAAGTGAACTGCTGCAGAATTCATAGCATGGAGTCGGATTATGAGATTGATGTTGAAAACGATTACGAAGAAGAGGACGATCATCGCGATTGCGGAGATGTCATAATAATGGAAGAACAGGGAAACTTACCGGTATGTCTTTTTTGTCCTTTTTGTTCTGTTTGTTTCTTGCTCTTTTGGTATGTCTTTTTTTCCTTTCTTGGGAACGTTGTGTAGGGTGGTGTTAATGTATGCACATCATTGATATCCAATGGTCCTGACGCGTTCAGGGGAGCGCGTCAAAGAGTTCTGTGCCATTCATCTTTCATGCGGCCAAGATTTTTGAAAAGGTTTTCCGGACTGAAACCTTGCATACTGGGGCTATCACACTGCTTCTTGCTTACCAAGGTTCTGTACGCTGAACACGAATATGACAACCATTTCTAGCGGCAGTATCGATTTATTGATTTTATCGATTTCTTCCCATTTTCGTTCGGGGACAGGCAAGTACATGCCTATGGTGATTTCTCATTACGCTGAACACGAATATGATAACCATTTTGCACGGAATGTTGATTTATTATTGACTTTATCGATTTTCCCCAGTTTCGTTACAAGTAGGGCAAGGACATGTCTACTGCGGTTTCCGCATACGTTGAAAATCAAAATTTTCAGAAATCGTGTTCAGCACCCTTCACTGAAGACGAGGTCTCTGTGATCATAGAGAAGTATCTCGAAAACTACTCCACATACCATAACAGCAGATCCGGAGGCGGTCGTCCAGGAGTGTCTGTACGTATTACTTAGTGGGTCTTATTTATTCGGCTTTCTCGAAGCACTGCAATATGTTTTCTAGGAAAAGAAAAAATTCTTCGCGAGCGTAACTGAAGAAATAAACGCACTCGGCGTCTCTAAGCGGACAGAAAAACAAGTTGATCAAAAAATAAGAGATGAGCTGAAAGTAGTTAAAAAATGACTCAATATTGGTGAGCTTAGTGATTGTCGGCATTATGTAAGCCGTTCATCTACTACATTGACAAACTTTAATTCAGAAAAGCAAAACTTCGAAGACGGGCGGAGTTAAATGAAAAAAAAAGATTGCCTCGGCTTTCAAAAGTTCAACGGAGATTATGCACTCGAGACACGACCGCGCGTTGGTGGAATAGCGGGAGGATCGGAGATTGGTCACTATGGGGGTGAGTTTCATACTACATAAGGTGTCTTCTGCTCTACATTACGATATGACAATAGTCCTAATAGTCCGGCTAACATCGGAGCTTAGGACATCAGTTGGACTCTTCTTCGCTCACGTTGCTTAAGTGTGACACATTCCCCACCCCAATTCGGCAACTCCTCAGCTCAACGGTAGTCTTGGTTTTGTGCACTTCCCGCGTCAAAACATCTATACCACGGTCGTTGACCCGCCAAGTGACGCCTATCCCTCATGTTATGTGTGGGAGCTCGAGCACACATTCGCAGACCTCCTGCATCGCTATCACTGTGAGACGTTATTGTCCCCTCGTCACTCACCGACAGTGAGCCCATTCTCCTAGTCTTTCCCCAAGTAGCTTTGGATCCACTTCTAACACCCTCCAATGATTAGGATCAAAACCTACACATTTGCGTTGTGGTGTAACCAACTGATGGTCTTCCAAACGACGAAATTTGAACCGAACTTCAGTAAATTGATGTAAAAATCAAAAATAGCAACCTTTTGGTATTTAAATCGGTGCATGAGGGCTATAGTATAGTTAGTTATTGGCGACAATGGTTGGTTCTGAAGCACAGACACACACACACACACACATGCTAAGCCAATTAATGTATAGCATGGTTGCTACAAAGAGCTTATTTTTCAATCTTGACAGGTGGTTGATGACGATATTGACGAACCGCTTTCTGTGATCAAAAAAAGAAAGATAGAACAATCTGTGGACAGATTTCTTCAGTCCAATTCTGCAAGAGATGTTCCGAAAGCAAAGAAGCAAGAAAGGTAGATATTGTTAAACTACGCAGTTTGCAACCAACACTCTACCAATTCAGGGCACCGAATATAAAGGAAGGGCACCGAATATAAAGGATCTTGAAGGCGCAACTCCGAGCCCTCGAAATGAAAACTGAGAATTTGAAGAAGAAAAACAAACTCCTCGACCTTTAGATAGAGTACTGGGAAAGGCGACTTGATAGCTGAAATCGTTAACTGTTGCGAAGAAGCCGTTAAAAGGTCTTTTGTTATAATCATTGTTGAAATTTCTGATGATCTTAAATGAATAAAGACTTTATTGTTCTTTTGCTGAAGCTCGGCTCAAGAGAAGTCTTCTATAATTCGTCGCATGAAAAATTTCGCCCCCATTGCATCCGTTGGTGGTGGTCCACTGTCGGGGACCGGTTCTTCATAAAGGGGATTCGGATGCTCAGGGGTCATAGTTATTCGTTTCTTTGGCATCAATTGCAATATTCCGCAAGACACAACATGCGATTGTGATGTTCCCTGCTTTCACAGGGTCATAGCTGAAAAATATCCTGAATTTGCTTCAAGCCCAAAGCAGATTCAAATAATATCTTACCGGCATTGCGCGTGCAATATGTGAAATTGTCTCTTTAGAATGCCAAAATTACGTTCTATTATAGATCGTGCTTTGCACACCGCTTTATTATATCTTTCCTCTATCAAAAGCTGTATTGGTTTTCGTTTCTGGCAGAATCGAAGATGAAAACCTACCTTTGGGAGTCCTCGGGCCATTTAGAGGTTTCAGCAGGAAAGATTCCAGGGCATACGCGGAATCGCCCAGGAGGCAGCCCTTAACGGCACCATGTTTTAGCTGGTAGGGATGATTTGAACACCCGGGAATCGTGGGCCGAGCCGGGCCACTTTGTGGAGACCCATCTTATTTTGCCGTCATAGTCCACAATAACGCCCACATTCAAACTATGGTAGTTCTTCCTGTTCACATAGTCTTCTTCGTTCTCGCTGGGCCCGATTATCGGTATGTGGGTGCCATCAATAATCCCCACGATTCCCAGGACCCCATATTTTCGGAAAAAGTCGCCCTTGATCTTCCTGCTTTCTTCTTTTTTGGGCCAGTAAATAAAACGGTGTGCTCGGCGATTCAGGGCTTCAACAACATTTACGAGGGTACGTGCAACCGTGGACTGGTTGCACCCTGCTATCCTAGCACAGTCGGCCTGCATGACGTTTCTACCCGATAAATGGATAGCAAGCGCCACTTGGCCGAGAGGTCGCTGGCCCGACCGCTAGGATGAAGCAGGTCCTCGTGAAGCCTCACATCTCACAAATACGGAAGAATACGGGACGTGAAAACCGATAATCTTCGCGGAATTCCGCATCCGTAAGTGTCTCGTAAGGACGAGTGCGATCACGAAACACTCGTGGCACTGAGCGCCTCTCTTCTTCCTCGGCAGTGAATTCAACGAACTCGAGCGCGTTCATATCTAGCGAAAAACTTATCTGCAAATAAAAATGTGCTGCTTCTAGTAATGGTTTTTGGTGACGGTCAACGGCTTAACTTGAGGTGGTGATAAACCCCAAAAGTCGGCTGCAGCGTATGTCCACGATTCTATAACACAGCAATAAGAATAGTAATGTTGCCTTGCACATTATTTACTTACAGTGGCGGACAAAAGTATTGCAACAAACGTTCTTTTGTTTGTAACTTCTTTCAGAGAAGAGATGGGCGGCTCTAATTTTTATATATTTTGCAGATACATATGTGGTACTGAGTCAGATAGATGCGACTTCATATCGTGCATGAATCTCTTCGGGAGAAATTTTTCACTCGGTGAGGTGGAAATCTGGGGTCCGACGATGTTGGCAACCACCTACAAGGAAATGTTTAGAAATGGGATCTCGACCTGAATTAGATTTATTACATTAGTTTCGGGACATTTTCAACAAGAAATACGTGTTAACACAGGATACATTGATATCTGCCAGTCTCACAAATGATCGGTTTGTCGGTAACCTTCTGCCGCAATTTCTGCCATTCCAACTCATTACTTCACACCTGTTCTGAGGTCAGAGTGTCTCCCTATGATACTTCGGCCCTCTCTAAAGATGTACATCTCCGCTGCGATCTCCACCCCCTCCTGGAAAGTGGAGATAACCCAGCTAGTTCTGGTGAAGCCAATAGAGCACATCGCCAGAAATGTGATTTCGTTTTTCACCTTGCCCGGGAAAATCGCTTACCTTGAAGGAAATTGTGCATAAAGAAGAGCT
>KN726783.1:0-35302 GCA_000816745.1 Ancylostoma duodenale
ATGGTCAGCTGCCATGCATTCATATATGTCATGAGACTATGGATGGACTCTTGCAGATTTTTCGTTCTTTCTTCCTTATCATTTAGTCCATAACCAGCATATAATTTTATATCATCAGCGAACATCAATAGTTTCACACTGCTGTCATGGTTCAATGCAGCAGGGAGGTCAGAGAGGTACAGATTAAACAAGAGTGGCCCTAATACACTACCCTGCGGAACACCACTTAATACTTCTCTCTCTTGTGAAAAGGAATTATTGACCCTGACGGAGAAGGTCCTTCCCATTAAGAACGATGCTAGCCATTTTAAGACATTCCCACGAATTCCTAGACATTCAAGTTTCCAAAGGAGTTTGCAATGTGATACGGTGTCGAATGCTTTAGCGATATCAAAGTAGATGATATCAAAATAGTTACGTGCTGATAATTGAGCATTCCAATCATACATACTCTGTAGAAGCAGGTCAGTTGTAGAAGTATTTTTGCAGAAACCGAATTGCTGCAAGGGTATGACATTGTGGACATCTAGGAATTCGTCAATTTTTTCTTTTATACATCTCTCCATAATTTTACATGCGGTGCTAGTGATGGAAATAGGGCGGAAGTCTGCTGGGATTTTTGGAGAGGCATGTTTGTTGATTGGCGTAATCACTGATTTTTTCCACAGGGTAGGTACAGAACCAAGCTTAAGCGAAAAATTAAAAATATGGGCAAGCGGCAAACAGAGTTCATGACAACATTTGAGAAAGACAGCCTGTGGGATACCATCGAAAGTTAGTGAGTATGACAATTTCAGCTTTTTCATAAACTTCAACACCATCCCCGGCATTATGAGGAAATCGCTGATAGGTGGAAAATGTATTCCATCTTTTGAAAGATCAGGAAGATTCCCATTGTCTTTAGTGAAAACAGACGAAAAGTAGTCTGCCAATACTTCACTTTTTTGCAAGTCAGTCAAAGCACGTTCGCCAAGATCGTTGACAAATGATGGGATTTTTGGCGGTTTATCTTTCAAGCGAGAATTCACGTAATCGTAAAACTTTTTCCTTATCATCTTCAGGAGCAACCTTTTTTCTTTATTCCTCATAAACTTATCAATGAGTCGAGTTAATTTTGTGGATACTTCTATGTATTTGTCCTCAGCCCCTTGCTTATGTAGACGATGGAAAAGAAAGTTTTTGTGCGTGAATAGTTTTTTAATGTACACTGGAAAGTAAGAAGGAGGTGCGTGTTGCATTCGGAGAGGGACACATTTTTCGAAGATAATATGTAGGACATTACAAAACCTTGAGTACATGTCATTTATATCGAGGCAATTGTGAAAAAGGGTCTCCCAATTAACAAATGAAAGTTCTCGTTCCATCATGGAAAAGTCGGCGCTTGAGAAATCCCGGTATTGATTACAGGATTTCTTGGCATTGTCAGAGACGTGGACTGAGAAGGCAACGACAGAATGATCAGAACTTGCCAAAGGATTCTCGATGTGCACATCAGATATCAAGTGGTGGTTGTCTGTTAGCACTAAGTCAAGCGTGCGTGATCCACATGTTGGTGAAGTAACAAACTGTTTGAGTTTGTGACTTTCAAAAAGGAAATGTACTTACTAGACCGCGAATCACGTGGTTTTGCTGCACAATTAGACCAGTCAATGTCTAGATTGAAGTCACCCAGAAGGATGATATCAAAGTGACATTCTGATATTAGCAGGTCAAGATGATCCATCAGATCTGAGCAGTCATGAATTCTAACTTTTGGAGGGCGGTAAAGATTGATAATGCGAAGTCTATGACTTCCACATGCAATGTCGACGGAAAGACATGATATCCCTCCTCTATTGAATTGCAAATCGAGACGCTCAAAGCCTATTTGCTCTTTCAGTAGAAGTGCTACGCCACCACCTTTGCCGTGCCTATCAAGTCTAACAATATTATAGGGTAGCATGCTAAGGATCATTCCATCGGTCACAGTTTCATCTGCCCATGTCTCTTGCAATGCCATTATGCTAGGTTTAAAACATTTCAAGAATGCTATCAGCTCATTCACTTTGTTTTTTATACTTCTGCAGTTGGATGAAAAACAATTCAGTTTGTAAACACGCATACACATTCTTTTACTCACTGGGCTACCTTGCGGTCCTCTCAGTTTAAAGTGGTTTGTGTGGAAGCCGTGGATGTGGAAGGGAACCCACCAGGACTACCTCGTTCACTGAAACCCATTGCATTGGCAGAATTGGAAGAATCGCCACTGGGTCCGTGAGCGGCAGACGGAGCTGCTCTTTGGGAAGGAGCACTAGTTCCATCGCACAGTCTGTGGTGAGTTGAAGGGTAGAAAGTATGATCAAGAGGAATTCGAGTTTTTGTGTTCAAGTCAAACAAGCTGTTTCTATCTACGCGATACTTCCCACCTTGCGACTCTACAAGATGTCTCCTCTGCTGTCGAAGTGCATAAGCAATTTTACGCTCTTCTTGAGATAGCGAGGGTCGGATGAACACATTGGTAAACTTCAATGAATTTCGCAATTTACGGGCGCAGCGAAGAAATGCTTGTTGATAGCTAGATGTTGGAAAGACTACCTTTAGCAGGCGGGGCTTGCTACCACTGGGAATCCCAAGCCGGAACAGACTGACAGGGGAAGAGTTCACATCCAGTTCCTCAAATAATTCCCAAATATTCTTCCATTCGAATTTCATTCTATCGTGCCCCCGCAGATCTGCTGCCGGCTCAGGTAGGCCAGCTATAACAACTGAGCGCTGTCTTTCAACTTCGTCAAAGGAGCGCTCATTTCGAGGCAGGCTATCACGACGACTCGCCTCGCGAGCCACATTTCTATCTTTAACTTCAGCCTTCCCAGCTTTAGCGTCATTTCTCCGCGGCAACACCTGACTTAAAACTGAGAGGAGCACTAGGAATCTTTCATTCTCGCTAAGAGTTAGCAACTCATCTCTTTTCTCTTCCAAATCCTCCGCCGTGCGAATGGCATAAGCACCTAGATCTTCACATCCACCACTCATGACGAAAGGAGATGCAACAATGATGATGCAACCATCGACTATTCTCGAAATGGGCAGCTCTCCAGGACGGTTTCCAGTGTTTTAATTTCTTACACATTTCTGCAGATTTTAAAGCCCTCATTCATAAATAGCAGGGGAATTCTGCTGCTTGATGTGACGCCCCAGACCATCACAGATTCACAGATTTGGGTGACTTATTCTAGCAACGATCCTGCTCTTACGCTCGGCCCAGGTAATAAGGTCGCTATTGACCCAAGCTGATGATTTTATCGTCAGTGAAGGCAGATGGTCTTTGGTATAAACGAAATAAAATCTCAATGCATTCGCGCACAAGCGTATTCACAAGTGAAGCAGCTGCTCTAATTAACCCTCGGCACGCACGTGAGCTGCAATGCTCCAAAATCCATAATGAAGAAAGAAATGGAAAAAAAAGTGAAAAATTGAGGAAGAATCAGCCTTTGAACAAGAAATTTCAGGTAGAGGCAAGAAGCAGTACAATTGCGATAGGAAATAGAATCAGAAGAAATTTTAAAAAGTGTAATATAATAGATCATGACACTCTTTAACGAATCGACTTTACAACTAAAAATACTGGCGAGTGTATCCATTCACCGCTCAGCGTTGGTAGCAAAACCCTGCGTGTTTTGCTTGTAACTTTCAATAAGATAATCTGTCACGAGATGTTGATGAACCAGAAAATCTTACATTACATGGCAGAGGAGCAGAAAACAAAGACATTTCTGCTTGGTTGCAGGAGGTGAAAAGGAACGATGATGTATGAATTCAGCACAAAAATTCTTGAGTTGCACTTCTGACAAAGTAACGTTATTAATTGCACTGATTTGTTGCATATTTCTTCTCAGAACTCCCTACACAGAAGTATTCTCGTGGGTGTTCGGTCAACGTCATTAATATTGCTGTGCGGGGAGTGTTCAGCTCCCTTCTACGTGTTGCCCTCGAAGTCCATGGATACGGCGATTCCCCACACTTCTGTTGACCCTTCAGCACGTAAAATTGCAACACTATACTAGTTCAGCTGGCACATCGCGGATTAATTCCAAAGTTCATTCCTGAACATATACTAGTTCACTTAGCTATGTAGTATCCTTTTGCAGTTATTCATATCTTTTTCATGTCCAGGCACCTTGGAAGTGATTTGCGGAGGAGACTAAAAATGGTGGAACTCAGATCTTTCGCCTTCCGCCTCCGCCTAGCGTCCTTCTTCCTTTTTCACTGCTCTGAAGTGCGCCTCAGACTAGTCTAATCCTCAGACCATGGCTGTTTTGGTCATGGACAATACACAGAGTTTGTTGATGGTTCTGTTCGGTTTAATATATGTCTCAGTGGTGCAAGCTTTATAAGCAGTTAGCCCAGTGCGCTAGTATACACTCGGGCAAAAATTATAGGTACCACCTAAATTTAACTTCCTAAACGAAGAAGCTATTATATCGGGGAATTTTCCGAGAGAGAATATTAGGTGCTCTTACAGCAATAGTAACCAACATTTTATTCCGAATGTTACTCTTTCATCGTCGATATAAGGCCTTCAGACTTAAAAGATAGGCGTTGTCTGCGGCACGCAAGTAGTGGTCACTATCATTCCTGAGTTTTTGTAAAAAGCTCCCCTAAGCCCACCAACGCCAACATGTGGTTCTTAGCATGCATTTGGTCTAGGGATCACCCAGATAGAGTAATCCTGTGCGCGGACGCCGAAGGAGTTGGTAGGCCATCGACTGAAGTTGACGATTTGAATAGTTCCGCTAACACCAGTCTCGGATCTTCTTATGAGCTCCACGGCCAGCTGATACTTGCTCTCATTCAAGGAGTCCCTCTTTAATTGTTTCCTCACAGTTGTCCTCATTGATGGTTCGATAATATTCGCTTCACGAAATATTTGATAGAAACAGCTTATTGGCACGCATCAGCCACACCAACTTTCTTCGCAGTTTTGGCACAAATTTTTGAGGAATGGTATCTTCCACGAGTGAAACTAATGCCCCAGTTACCAGGGCTTTGTCACTTTTCACCACCCTGTGGATGAGGTCCATGCACGCTTTTGAAGAGCTACAACTCTTCCGTGTCTAAACGTTGTTGTGGTGCTAAGTGATAGTGGCAGAAAGATGCATCTGGTGGGCAATAGTTGAAATCGATAGATGAAATGAAATGAGCAGAAAGCAGAAGATTTGAGCTATAGAAAAAATTCAAGAAACCCCGAAAAGACCTTGAAGCCTGTCAACACTTGAGCAAATTCACAGGGGAGGGCTGTACCCATAATTTTGGCCCACCCAGTAGTATTGCATTCCAGAGAGGGAACCGTGGTAGTTGGAGGAGCAATCCGTATAAGTTTCAGTTTGGTGAGGTGTTATTGTTGCAGTTCTTCAATGTCTCTCATCAAAGTGGTTTTCAATTTTATTTCTTACTTAACTGGTTTTACTCTATAGATTTTGTCGAGGAATCAGGTCCTTTTGTGTTAGGAACACCATGAGTGTATCTATGAATAAATAAATAATAAGTGAATGAATAAATATTCACAGATCCAAAGATGCTTATCTTTCTCCGATGAGCGAAAACATGAAAACTAGCATTGCGAGAATAAACTGATGCGACGGAACGAGGAATTAATAAAGGTTTGGATAGACAAAGATTTCGAGTGTGATTCAATTGAGGATTCTGGCAAGCATTCGCCCTCATGAATCGCAAATATTGACAGTTGGAGCATTGAATACGTTAGAACTTCCAAAGTTCAAATTTCATAGGGATAATTATTCCGAAATAATAGACCGGATGTCATGTGTGTGCCAGTTTTCATGGAACTACGAGAGTGGGAGGGGGCGTGGTCCTTATCCTCCCCCGTAGTTTCTCACTCGTTGTAGTAGTCCGGTAGTAGTAGCTGAAATGTTTGTTAGAGAAAGATTAGTAGCATAGGCGAGTGAGTGCGAAGCGAGGCTTATAAATACGAATGCGAATACATACAGCGACAGTGGTAGGCTTTACATACTCCAAGAAGTGAAGTTCCAGAACATTCGATAGTAGATTACAATAGTTCAGTAGTAGATCAAACGTTCTAGATCACCTCAAACACAGAACAATCACTGTCCTGCAAAATCTCTGATTACCTTTCCAGCTGTCGGGGTGGAATCACCAACTTGTGAACAAATGAATAGCAAAGGGACTACGACGTTGCAAAGATTAGCTGGAATGTTCGAGCTCAGCTTTTCTGGAATGAGGGTTGAGGGTGTTGAACTGAGGGCATCCATCTATCTCATCGTAAGAATATCCAAAGATGTTGATAACTACACAAAAATTCGTTTTTGGGAAAAAACGGTAGACGTTGATGCGAATAAACAAGAACCTCTTAGTCAACCCTCCTCTCACCCCGCATACTCAGACAAAGTGCCGGAAATTCCGCAGCAGAATACCGGAATTTCCGCAGGTAACCAGCCGGTTTTTCTGCAGTTCTGCTGCGGAAATTCCGATATCCTCCTGCGGAAATTCCGGAATTCTGCTGCGGAAAATCCGAACGAGAGTATCTTGCTGCGGAATTTCCGAAACGATGGAGTAACATATCAGGTGCCCAGAGGGCGTTGATGGCCGCGCTTTTTCCGCCCACTCGATAAGCACGCGGCGCAGCCGTGCCACTCCGCGCTGGAATCGCCATCGTAGAAGCAAATCACAGTTTTCCTGATAGTTATTAGGTCTTCTTGATTGCTGGCATCAAACATGATGGAAACCTTCATAAAAAACCTTGATTTGTTAATATGGCCGCGACTCCAGTGCGAGTGGTGTCGTAGCGTCGCGCGCCCATCGAGTTCGCGAAAAACGCGCGGCTATCGGCGCTTACCCTATACCATAAGCTGCTCAAATGCAGCGAACTACGACAAATACATAAATATAATACGAAAGACGAAGCATTCAGAAATTCACAGAACTATAAGAATCAAGAAATCATATCCTCACCAACCCCTGAACAAAATTGGAAAAAAATCGATAAAATCAATAAATTGGTTTTTTGCGCAAATTCGTTGTCATATTCGTGTTCAGCATTTTAGGAACCTCGGTCTGCCTGTTCTCGTCAGTCCCTAGGCAAAATGTGCAATTCGGCCAGGTCTGTCCCAAAATTTCGAGGAAATTTTCCCAAACTTCGCCAAGAATAGTTATTTTTGGCGCTGAACACAAGTATCTTGGTGCCGAACACGAATATCGTACAACAAATAATATCCATTTTGTACCGTAATCCATTTTTGTAGGGTTGCTGTAGGGGTACTGAAGAAGCGGTACACACAGAATTCTCTCAAAATTTGCGTCGAGGGGTCGTTTCAGGCGCTAAACACGAATATCGTATCCGTATTGCACAGTACCTTCATTCTCATAGGAATACGGTTGGTACAGGGCAGGAAATTTAGAGAAATGCCGATTTTGGAAAGAAAACAAATGTGACATGCTAAATAATGCCAATGATCAGCGCCTGAAATGACACCTGCACGCAAAATTTGAGAGGATTCTGTGAGACCGCATGTAGAATACGCCTTTTGTAACCCTGCAAAAACGTCGTTGCAGTACAACGAACACGATATTCGTGCTCAGAACTCAAATAATCCGCCTAGGAAGTTTGGGCGAAAAAACTTTTTCTCGAAGTCTTTGGGGCAGAGCTGGCCGGATAGTGCCGGGAAAAAATTGCGGAAAGCCGATAGAATCAATCCAATAAAATCAGATCAAGAGTGGCCTAAAACCTCCGCCAGCCCCTGTAGGGTCTGCACGCAAAATTAGGTTAAGATCGGTTGAATCTGCACCCTCTTTATTATGGAAAACACAACACATACACACATGCACACACACATACACACATACACATGCACACACATACACACACACTTTGACTCTCATATGTAGTGACTGAGCAAATGCGACCAATTGGCGACGCTTTGCCTAGGACCCGTGCGCCACGTTAATTTTGGACCAGGCCTCATTAAGCATTTTCAACCTCAGAGATTCCGGAACCGGCGAACGCAGTTTCAACAGCAGTTACACCGCGGAGTGAAAGCTTATTTGTCGCCCCACGAGCTGCGTTCGCCCCTAGAAGGCTGTGTTCAGGGGGCGATGAACTGGTTTGCATGTCTCAAAGGATCGTAGCTCAATCTAGGCAAAGGGCTGTGTTCGTGCTGCAGACTGGGTAAGTGGTTGGTTACCCAAGCTCATCCAAAAATAGTCCCGAACGCGTACGCGCTTTCCACGGCAGCGCTTGGGGGACGCTGCGGTCACTGGCGGACCGGGGGGGAGGGGGGGGGGTAGCGATTTATTATATAGGGGATAACGCGTCCATCGCTCTGCTGTTTGAGTTCAGTAGACTAGTGAGATCAATATTTAAACGATTCACAACAACAACGAAAGAAAGAAAGACGTTGAAAAATCGTAAAAGGTACTGAGTAGCACTCATCCAAGGTAAAACCAGATGACGAGCGACCGAATTGAACGGTCACAACCCAGGTACTACGCGTACAAGCCGCTGAGTTCGAAATTGTACCAGTGGACTTCGAAGCATACATATACATAAAAACAGTGGAATACGGAAAGTTTGAAACTACCTAGAGATGTGACAGATGATGAGCAAAAAAGATGATTTGGGGAGGTAGTAATGAAGGTTCGGAGAAAATACGACCGGCCCATCAATCAATGTGCCGCATCATTGGATGACGTGTTCTGCTGCGGAATTTCCGGAGTTTGGGGGAGCTCTTTTCTCCTGCGGTTCTCCTGCGTTTCTGCTGCGGAAATTCCGGAGCGCTTTTTTTCTCTGAGTCTCTCTGCCTGCGGATCTCTTTCTGCTACTGTTTTTCCGAAAGCTGTTTTATTCTGCTGCGGAATTTCCGAAAGGCCTCTATTCTGCTGCGGAATTTCCGGCACTTTGTCTGAGTAAGTCGCAGTTGTTCCTGCTGGTTTCATAAACATCCATTTCTCACTCGCAAACCCACCCAATTGGCGGAAATGCAACGAGTTTCCCGAAAACGTTTGTTCTGGTGCTTTTTGCTGGTTACTCCAAGACGATCGCAACTTTTTTAAACTCGCTCCCTAGTTATGCAAGTTATCGCTGAATTTCTATTACTCTGTAAAAATGTTTCCAGAGATCGAAAACACAGAGATCGGAAACAAACACAGAAACGAAGAAAATGAGCAAATCATGAGCGGAACGCCTCCTCTTCTTCCAATAACACCATCAAGACGAGTAAACAACTTAGCAAACGTTCCAATGCGCTGCAACTTTGTTGATAGGCGAAATGGCGCGCCTTCCAGTGAAATGTGCAGCTCTTCGGATGTATTCCCTTCTCTGCTGGTGGAAGCAGCCCGAATTCGCTACGTCCTGCAGAGACACGCTCACAAGTGTGCCGGCCCACCAAGATGTTTTGAGAGAAGCAATCAGGATTTGCTTTCCAGAACGGCAGGGGAAGACATAGATCAGCTTTCTTTTACCTACGTATATGACGCAGCATGGCTCAAGATCGTCTGACGTACAATGATAATATAGCCTAGATTACGTTATTCTCAAGAAATATGCACCTTTTCCGAACGGACAACCTGTAATTTTTCTGGAGATTATAAGATTCTTTCTGCTGCAAGAGGATAGCCATTCATCACTTTAAGTGCACATAACCGCTCAAGATAAATGGGCAGTGAAAGCTGCATGAGAATTGAACAATACGAACTCAAAAAAAGGAGCAAAAGAATTTGGAATCGGATAAGCTTGCACCATCTTAGAACTAAGCTCCGATGGTCGCTGCTTCTTAATGGACTACTAATACCAACCCTACCTAGCATCTCAAATGTCATCCCTCAATCCGCACTCAGACAAACATTCAATACTTCCCGGTTCGTTTAGCTCTACCAGCATACCAAACTGGGCCTCTGAGGAGCTTCGTACACTAGCTATTATGAAGTGGTGCAAACCGTGGTCTATACGTATTCTGCAGGCACATCACGATTGTGACAAAGTCATTCAGCATGGTTGCTACAAACATCTTCTCAACTGCAGGCGAAATACGTAGCGGAGCTTTTTCCAGAAAATATTCATCCTAAAAAACCCCAGAACCTGCTCGCCCATAGTCTCCACAAGCCAGAAACATAAAGTAAAGACGAGGAATACACTTCCAGCATGCTACATAATCGAATAGGTTCCCGGATTTATCAGAAACATGGAGAAAGTCCTTTCTCACCAAAAATCTGTTACATTTCTGTCATTACAAAGGATGCCTTCGAGGAATCTAAGCTTACAAACCTTCGACTCCGATTCTGACCAGAATTATTTCCGCGCTGATCAAAAGCATATTTGGTTGTGAAAATCTCGAAAGTTATCCATACACAACTATGGCAGTGAGAATCAAAAAGAAATATAAATGATTTCCAAAATTGTCGTGATCCAGTGCACTGAATATAGTTCCTAGAACCAGCCTTTTACGCCTTTTTTAAGCTTATCTATAGCAACATGAAGAAAATTATCTCTTCCGGCTTGGTATCCGGAATGTGTTCGCTACGATAGGTTCCCAAAATTGAATGTACGTAATGTATATGTATATTTTCTGATGCAATGCTATCTTTAATTAGGTTTTTGAACGCTTAGACAGCAGTAGACTCTGCGGAAGTCTCCATGCAGAATCGGAGGAATTGATCTACTCCAGAACATTTATGGAATTTCTGCAAAAATCGACGCGTGATTTTTAATTTCCGAGGAGCAACCATGGTCATGCGTATCTATCACAGTGTGATGACACGATTATGACGTTCTCAAGTGTTCTATTCTATCCTTAAATGCAATAATCCAGAAACTTCCACCAAAGACGAAAACCAATACCTAGCCGTTCCAAAGCAATCTACTCCACGCTGCTCTTATTTGAGTGGAAAAGAAATAATTGGACGGCGAAGACTCATTGGACACCTCCATTCGCGGACAGCTCGTAAATAAGGATTGGGAGGATAAGCAAGGGAACTGCTGAATCTGCCTCTTGGAGAAGTTGGAGCCTTTCCTTTCATGCGCGCTTATTCACCTGTGAACGTTACAGAGTGCTGGTCATCAGAAAGAGTGCACACAATACCATTAGACATTGCCCAAATACTATTTTACCGCTGAAGTTAACTATTACTCAAACTCAGGCATTCACACCTCCTAGGATAGCCTCGAAGGTCAACACTACGGGGAACTACGCGATTGTTGCATTTCCAGTATATATAGCTTCCTAGAAAGCATGGCTCTAAACATCAGCTTGATGATTCACTTCCCTATAGGGAGTGTATGTCAGCCCTCTCATTAAGGGAACTTATGTACATCTACGGGAAATGATTGTCCTTCCCTAACGGAAACGTACAAATGTAGGGAAAGTGAGAAAATGTTTTATGGTCTAGAAATTGTTCACGGGGAATTTGGAAAGGTCAAATTGTCGTGTACCCAGGAAAATATTAGGTTGGTGCATAATTAATGCGGCTTTTTTGAGATGAGAATTAACGTTTTTCAAGTAGTTTTTTTCCATGGAAACAATCCTTTTTTCCATCTATTGAAGAGGCTACCAAAAATTCTATCCATACAGTACGTTTCATAAATATACGGGTACCCCAAAAATTACGATATCTGCCCTCCCACACACGTCCGTCAGGAATGTGTGGGAAAGCAGATGCCGTAATTTTCGAATTGCCCGTATATTTATGATACGCACTATATTCGCCACCACATGCTATACCACTTCGGAACAGGTTGGAATGCAGCACTCTCATTTTATTAGGATGAGTCATAAGTTCTAGGAATTTTTCACCTGCACTTCTCGAAGGACAGTAGCTTGCAATTTTTCTGAGGAACAAGTCGTTGTGACCCCAGAGCGGATGACAATAAATGCCTAGACTGCGGTTGTGAGAATCGTACTGTGCTCGGTTCTACAACACCAAAAAGGCAGCCGACTCGCATTTCAGTTCATTTCTGGCATTTGCTCGTTTGTTCCTCAGCAAAGCTGAACATATCCGATTGCCTACTTCTCTGAAGGAAGACCACTCATGCGAAACGCAGGAGGAAGAAGTCCCACCTCCGACGTAGGGTGCCAAAACGCGACCAGATTACTTTGCAGAAGAATGCCTCCCTCCAGCACTGTATGATCAGGCTTGCAGAAGAAGCGAAAATCCTGATAGCCGAAGGCTCCCACCCAAGCTATATGTGGGCAAAATACATATGAGTAGAAGTGCTGTGTGACATTTGGTTTTGAGCACTAGCTCAAGAGAAAAATCGCAAAGACCGAAAATGGTCAAAAACGCAATTTTGCTGCCTTCTCGAATTCAAAAAAGCATTGCTTTTATGAGTAGAGCAAAAACAAGCCCGTTATGTTTTAGAGCGAACTTTATTTATTAATGTGCTTCCTAACTTTCATAAGTATTTGCGCTCTGGACTTCTAAGAAAATCGGAAGGAAAAATTCCTAAAACTTAATGACTCACCCTAATATTATCTCAGCGAACGTTTTGGCGAAGGAACAATCAGCGAAGCCAAGTTGAAAGATTGTCCATATTCATAACGTACAGGCCTCACAGATGAAGAAAGAAGAGATTGACCATGAAGTTCCAAGCATCAGGAATTTTGGGCAGCCGTGGAAGAGGACGAAAGCTTGACAGCGAGAATTCTGGCCGAAGATTTCAGCACGGATCATTCGATTACCATTCTTCCTCTCAAAAAGCGAAAATGATGGAGATTGGCTTCATGGGTCCCCACAATATCTTAGAGAGGAACAAAGCTGAATGTGTCAAAAGTTCCGCGATTTCTTGCAGCGAAACAAGCAGGCTCCATTTCTGAAGAAGCTCTTCAATCAAACCTCTTCACCTTCCACGGTTGCAAAAAGCTCTTGGCCGTCAAAATTTATCGTCGGGCTCTTCCTTATTCATATGCAGGACTGCACCTCCTACTAACTATTTAAATATATTTCGACTTGGATTTGCTAATTTTTCTTTAGCCAAAATTTCGTTGAGATCGCAGAATGACTGTGCTGCATTCCAACTTTTCTCAAAGTGGCAGAGCATGAGATGGCAAATATGGATAGGTTTGTTTCGATGGCACCATGACCAAATATATGAAAAAAGAGGATTACTTCCATGAAAAAACTGTTTGAGAAGAGTCAGCTAACGAGGAAATGAGTCGCGAAAAAAAAACCACACTAATTATGCATCAACATAATATTAGACTTCCAAGGATTCCAGGTACTTAAAAGGACTAAAACAATTTCTAAATACACTTTCGATACCAAAAATCTCCCGTATAAAATGAAAAACATCCGAAAACTACCGTCGAATTACTACGGTTCACGCCCAGCTTCAAAAAGAATGTGACTACAGTTCTGTATTTTGAGCCGGAGGGATTTTCGCAACGCCTGGCCTCCTTCACGTCGTCATCTCCAACAAGCAGATTATAGGTTGACGCGTTAGAGAAGACTAAAGTCAAAGCTCGATTATGATACGCAGTTGCGTCTAACATGTCAATCAGTGATCATCTAGTTGAAGATAATGACGTGGAGTGGAGGCTAGGCGTTGCGAAAACCCCTCACGCTCAAACAACAGCACTATGCACGTGAGCTGAGCCGTTGTTTCTGCATTTGCACACAGATTTTTGAAAATGATGATACCAATGTGAACGGTCAAAAGAAGTGCCGCACCGTACCCAGGCCCCGGCATGAGGTGTTTCCCGGGCCAAAATCGAAACGAAGGCCCCTTTGAAAAATCAAGATTCAACGAAGTCCCCCTTGAATATACAAACTTAAGGAAAACTTTAACCCACTCTAAAAATAGGAGTTCCGGGGAACAGCTCGTGGTGAGGCACAAGTTCATAGTTAAAACTCATAATCTATAACCTTAGGAACGTAAAGGCACAACATTCTGAAGCAAGAAATAAATTAAAAGAAGGCATAGATTCGAAGAAAAATCCTTAAATTCGAAAAGGAATGGACTAGGAAGTTGAGCAGATCAAAGGGCAATTCATACTGGGTGCGTGCGTTTGACCCGCGTGCGTCTATATGATGAACGATGGCGCCAGTCGCAACGCTGACGCGGCTCAGGGGGGCGCATTTACGAACTCGAGTACATTCTTTTCATTGAGGATGTACATACCGCGTTGCCCGGTCCTCATGGACAATCCTTCGCAAGTTGATGCGTGCGTCTGACGCACGCAGCTGGTGTAAATCACCCTTAAACGGTGATCGATGGAAATGGAACGGTCACTGGGACGTGTTAGGATGAACAGGTGATTCTTATTACAAGGGAAAACGCGTTGAAACCAGTCCGCGGCGTCGTTCGATTGGAGCATATAATCTACGGGCTTGGACTCCGTAGGATTTTAAGGATTCCTGCGCAGTGTAAACGCAATGGAATGAATTCAATTCTTCAGTGACAAAAGAACTAAAAGGGTACTACAAGGGTATACTGCGAAAGCCCAAAAATTATGTGAAATAAAGAAGTGTATGCTCCTTGTGTACTCTGAATGCCAAATTACTTCAAGTTAGCAACACTCCGAGAACTCCTATGAATCCCATGCTCCATGGATCGAATCCATCAGGTGCTTGAACGATGAAGTGGACCTTGAAGAGAAAGTGTATGCTGCAAAACCCAAAAATTATGTAAACTAAAAAAGTGTATGCTCAGTAAGTGACTTAGGTCGCCCTGGGCGACCTGGGGGGCGAACTGAGGTCTCCCTCACATATATTCTTTGCACCGTACATCAGTTCTGGCAATGCTGAGCATACAGTTGAAGTGCCCCGTTAGATCTCCCCATACTCCAATTTTCAAGCCCAACCTTAAAGTCTGGACTTCGCAGCAACTCACCGAAATTTTCGGAAAAGGGTTTTTCACGTATATCTCTCAAGCGGTACATAAGTTTTGGTCGTCCGTTCAAACAGCTGTAGTGCTCCCTTAGTTCTTTTGTCATTGAAGATATCATGTCATTTGGTTGCGTTTAGACTGCGCAGGAATCCATAAATCCTACGGTGTATGTGAAAAATATGCCCCAGTCGGAATACTTGGACCGGACAGTCGCCTGGCCGCTCAAAGAGAGAGCAGCCTCCTTGCGAGCCATTTTTCGGCATCAGTCGCCCCTATTGCACCGTTCAAAGCAAGAGCAGCCTCTCTACGCTCAATGATGAGGTCACTTAACTTATTTAATACCATTTAAAACCCCTATCTCGCCTCATGAACGTGATGCCCTCCTTAGTAGTAACAAAACCACAATTTTTCTTCGGGGCTCCGCCCCGGACCCCAGTACGAAGCCCACTTTGCTATTCGGCCCTTTTACGAAGCCCAGCTTGCCCCCGGGGAGGCCTGTGCTGGGGCCTGGGCCAGCCTCCAGCACGTTAATTTTTTACACATTTCTGCAGATTTTAACGCCCTCGTCCATAAATACCAGAAGAAATTCTGCTGCTTGATGTGATGCCCCCAGCCCATCACAGATTCACAGATTTGGGTGACTTGTTCTAGTAATAATCCTGCTCTTATGGTCAGCCCAGGTCATAAGGTCGCTATTGACCCACACTGAAGATTTCCTCGTCAGTGAAGGCAATCGCGCAGTAGCGAGTCTAAGAAAATTGCATGAGCAATTGTTTGCGCATCTTCTTCCTGCTCTTCCTCATTACGTCATTCAAAACATGGAGTTTTTGAACACCGCAAGAGAAGAGTTCGACTTCTCTCCCACAATGTTTCGCATGGAACTAATTGTAAGGTCGATCCTGACTTCTTTCACCATCTTGCGCATGAATCTTCTTGGATTCCGGTCCAGCCCGTTCTGGACGATCTCAATATTTCAGGGCCAGTCGCCAGAGTCGGACGACCTCTACCGTTCCTGTCCTCGATGTTGCAAGCTCCCAGACCGTCGAGGTAGGGACAACATTATCACTATTTGCACCGTAAGCCTTCCCTCCTGATGCATTTGAATAATGACACTACAAATGACGTTAGCGGCATCCATCCCGGAATAAGCGTTCCTTGGGGAAGCAAAGATTAGAAAGTAATAGGAAAGAAAGGAAGGAATGCGAAAAAAGCTGAACATCCGACAGAATGGGGTGCACGGGTAATTTTCGGCTACCTTGTACATTCGAATGAAAATCTTCCCAAAATTCCCACAAGCGGATTTCTTTTTTTTCCCTAGAACCTCATTTTCCCTTCGCCCTCTCGCCGTTGGCCCTTATTTTTCCCATTTTCCACTATGAAATGGCATAGCCGCTAATTCTGGGTGTGAACGTATACACAAAGGAGGTGGACGCGAAACAATCGTTGATCCTCAGCATAACCACCAACAAAATTTGAAAGCTTCACATGTTTTATCGCACGGTGTTTGGTATGAACGAAATAAATTTTCAATGCATTCGCGCACAAGCGTAATCACAAACGAAGCAGTTGCTCTAACTAACCCTCAGCACGCACGTGGGCCGTAACGGTTCAGGATGCTAAGTGAAGAGACGCGAAAAAGTGAAGAGGAGTCAGTGTTTGAAAGGGAAGCTTCAAGTGCAAGGCAAACCGTGAACTTGAGGTGGCAAAGAAAGACAAAAAAATCTGAAAAAGGATAATACGTCATAATACTTTTTACTGAGTCGACTTTACATCTAAAAATACTTGCAAGAGTACTCGATCACCGCTCAGAGTTGGTAGCAAAATCCTACGTGTTTTGCTGGTAACTGTCTATAAGGTAGTCAGTCACGAGATGTTGATGAACCAGAAAATCTTACATTACATAGTAGAGGAGCAGAAAACAAAGACATTCCTGGTTGGTTGCGGGAGGTGAAAAGGAACGGTGATGTACGAATCCCACACGAAAATTCTTGAGTTGCACTTCTGACAAAGCAACGTTATTAATTGCACTGACTTGTTACATATTTCTTCTCAGAACTCCCTGCACAGAAGTATTCTCATGGATGCTCGGTCAACGTCATTAATATTGCTGTGCGGGGGGTGTTCAGCTCCCTTCTACGTGTTGCCCTCGGCGGTTCCCTACACTTCTGTTGACCCTTCAGCACGTAATATTGCAACACTATACTAGTCCATTTAGCTACTATGTGGTATCCTTTTGCAGTTATTCATATCTTTTCCATGTCCAGGCACCTTGGAAGTGATTTGCGGGGGAGACTAAAGGTGGTGGAACTCAGACTTCTCGCCTTAGCGTCCTTCCTCCTTCTTCACTGCTCTAAAGTGAAGCTTAGCCTAGTCTAATCCTCAGACCACGGCTATCCTGGTCATGGACAATACACAGAGTTTGCTGAGGGTTCTGTTCGGCTTAATCTATGTCTCAGTGGTGTAAGCAGTTAGCCCAGTGGACTAGTGTAGTGTTGCTCTAGAGAGGAATCGTGGCAGTTGGAGGAGCAATCCGTATAAGTTTCAGTTCAGAAAAGTGTTATTGTTGCAGTTCTTCAATGTATCTCATCAAAGTGGTTTTCAATTCTCTTTATTCTCTTTATTAAATGGTTTTACTAGATTGATTTCACTTGTCACGGAATTAGTGCACTTTTTGTTTCTTTTTTTAGAACACTGCGAGTGTATTTATAGATAGAGGAATAAATAAATATTCACAACACCAAAGATGCCTATTCTTCACCAAAGATCGACGGTTCGTGAAAACATGAAAACAGGCATCACGAGAATAAACTCATGCGACGGAAGGACGAATTGATAAAGGCTCGGATAGACAAAATTTCGAGAGTGATTCATTTTAGGCTTCTGGCAAGCATTCGACCTCATGAATCGCAAATATTGACAGTTGGAGCATTGAATACGTTAGAACTTCCGAAGTTCAAACTTCATGGGGATGATTATTCCAAAATAATAGACCGGATGTCATGTGTGTGCCCGTTTTCATGGAACTACGAGAGTGGAAGGGGGCGTGGTCCTTACCCGCTCCCGTAGTTTCTCACTTGTTGTAGTAGTCCGGTAGTAGTAGTAGAACTGTTTGTTAGAAGGATAATAGTAGCATAGGCGAGTGAGCACAGAGCGAGGCGTATGAATACGAATATGAATACATACAGCGATAATGGTAGGCTTTATATACTCCAAGAGATGAAGTTCTAGAACATCCGAAAGTAGATTACAATAGTTCAGTAGTAGAACGAATATTCTAGATCACCTCAAACACAACAATCAAGGTCCTACAACATTACTGATAGCCTTTCTAGCTATCTGTTGGGATTGTATTACCATCTTGAATAAATAAATTGCAGAAAGACTACGATGCAAAAAATTAGTGGGAATGTTCAAGGTCAACCTTTCTGGAAAGAGGATTGAGGATGTTGAACTGAGGGCATCTATCTCATCATAAAAACATCCGAAAGTGTCGATAAGTAGACAAAAGTTCATTGTTGGGAAAAAGAGTAGACGTTGGGATGATCGAAAAAACAAGAGCCTCTTAGTCAACCCTCCTCTCACCGCGGGTAAGTCACAATTGTTCCTGCTGGTTTTAGAAACACACTTTTCTTACTTGCAAATCCACCCACTTGGCGGAAATGCAACGAGCTTCCCAAAAAAATTTGCACTGCTGCTCTTTGCTGATTACTCTCGGACAATCGCAGCTTGACGTAAAGGTTTTTTTTACACTCGTTCCCTAGTTATGCAAGTTATTGCTGGATTTCTAATATTCTGTAAAAAATGTTTTGCAAGTTCGCAAACGCAGACATCGGAAACAAACAGAGAGACGAAGAAAATGAACAAATCATGAGCGGAACGCCTCCTCTTCTTTCAATAACACAATAACACCATCAAGATGAGTAAACAACTTAGCAAACGTTCCGATGCGCTGCAACTTTGTTGTTAGGCAAAATAGCGCGCCTTCCAGTGACATGTGCAGCCTTTCGGATGTATTCCCTTCTTTGCTGGTTGAAGCAGCCAGAATTCGCTACGTCCTGCAGAGACAAGCTCACAAATGTGCCGGCCCACCAAGATGTTTTGAGAAAAGCAATCGGGATTTGCTTCACAGAACGGCAGGGGAAGACAATGATCAGCTTTCTTTTACGTACGTATATGACGCAGCATGGCCCAAGATCGTCTTGCGTACACTGCTAATATAGTCTAGATTATGTTTTTCTCAAGAAATATGCACCTTTGCCGAACAGACAACCTGTAATTTTTTTGAATCATGAGATTCTTTCTGTTGCAAGAGGATAGCCATTCATCACTTCAAGCACATAACCGCTCAAGATAGATGGGTAGTGAAAGCTGCACGAGAATTAAACAGTATGAACGCAAAAAAGGCGCAAAGAAATTCGGAATCGGAGAAGCCTGCACCATCTTAGAACTAAGAAGCTCCGAAGGTCGCTGCTTCTTAATGGACTGCTAATACCAACCCTGCCTAGCATCTCAAGTGACATTCCTCAATCCGCACTCAGACAAACATTCAATACTTCCCGGTTCGTTGAGCTCCATAAGTATTCCAAGCTGGACCTCAAAAGCTTCGAACACCAGTGAGAAGGAGCAAACAATAGTATATAAATGCTCTCCAGACATACTAGGGTGGTGGAGAAGTCGTTCAACATCGTTGCTATGAACGTCTTCCCAACTGCAGGCGAAACACATATGTGCCCTAGCAGTTTCCCTGAAATGTTCATCACGGGAAACTACGCGTTTGTTGCATTTCCAGTCCATATAGCTTCCTAGAAAAGCATTGCTCCGAACATCAGCTTGATGATTCACTTCCCTATAGGGAGTGAATGTAAGCCCTCTCTTTCAGGAAACTTATGTGCATCTACGGGAAATGAACGTCCTTCCCCTAAGGGAAACGTACAAATGTAGGGGAAGTGAGAAAAGGTTTTACGGTCTAAAAAATTGATTACGGGAAGTTTGAAAACGTCAAACTGCCGTATAGTCAGCGTGCAAGCACTAGACAGGAAAATATTAGGTTGGTGCATAATTTATGCGGTCTTTTTTCAAGACTTCTTTTCTCAATCAAAGTTAAAGCTTTTCAAATGTTTTTCTTTTCATGAAAACAATCCTCGTTCTCCATTATTCCATATTCGCCATCACATGCTCCATCACTTCGGAAAAGCTTGGAATGTAACACTGTCATTTTGTGATCTCAGCGAACGTTTTGGGAAGGAGCAATCAGCGAAGCCAAGTCGAAAGTCGATTGTCCATACTCATAACATACAAGCTCCACGGATGAAGAAAGAAGAGATTGACCATCAAATTCCAAGCACTAGAAATTTTGGGCAACAAGAGAACGAAAGCTTGACAGCGAGAATCCCGGCCGAAGACTTCAGCATGGATCATTCGACCATCGTTCTTCCCCTCAAAAAGCCCTGAAAATGATGGCGATTGGCTGTATGAGTCCCCACAAACTCTAAGACAGGAACGAAGCTAAATGTGTTCGAAATTCCACCGCTACTTTGCAGCGAAACGAGCAGGCTTCATTTCTGAAGAATCTCTTCATTCTAACCTCTTTTCCTTCCACGGTTGCAAAGAGCTCTTAGTCGTCGAAATTCGATCCTCGAGCTCTTCCTTCTCCATTCGCAGGATTGTACCTCTCCTACCAACTACGTAAATGTCTTTGACTTCGGTTAGCTGAGTTTTTTTTTCAGCCAAAATTTCGTTGAGATCGCGAGATGACTGTGCTGCATTCCAACTTTTCGCAAAGTGGTAGAGCATGAGATGGCAAGAGTGGATACGTTTGTTTCGATGACATCATTACTATATGAAAAAAGAGGATTACTTCCATGAAAAAACTGCTTGAGAAAAGTCAATTTTTAACGAGAAAATGAGTCGCGAAAAAAGCCGGATCAATTATGCACCAAGCTAACCAATAATCTCCTTTTCAAAATGAAAAACATTCGAAAACTACCGTCGAATTACTACGGTTCACGCCCATCTCCAAAAGGAATTTTATCATAGTTTTGTAGTTTGAGCCGGAGGGATTTTCGCAACGCCTGGCCTCCTTCACGTCGTCATCTCCAACAAGCAGATTATAGGTTGACACGTTAGAGAAAACTAAAGTCAAAGCTCGATTATGATACGCAGGTGCGTCTAACATGTCAATCACTGATCATCAAGTTGAAGATAATGACTTGGAGGAGGTTAGGCGTCGCGAAAACCCCTTAGGCTCAAACAACAGCACTATACACCTGAGGTGAACCAGGTCCTAGCACAGATCTCCCCGGGGGCAAGCTGGGCTTCGTAAAAGGACCGAAAAGCAAAGGGGGCTTCGTACTGGGGTCCGTGGTGGAGCGAGCCCCGAAGGAAAAATTGTGGTTTCGTTACTTCTATGGAAGGCATCACGTTCATCAGGCGAGATTGGGGTATTAAATAAGTTAAGTGACCTCATCATCAAGCGGGCTGTTCTTGCTTTGAGCGGTACAATAGGGGCGACTGACGCCGAAAAATATCCTGCAACAAGGCTGCTCGCTCTTTGAGCGGCGCAATAGGGGCGACTGATGCCGAAAATTGGCTTGCGAGGAGGCTGATCGTGCTGTAAGCGGCTAGACGACTGTCCGGTCCAACTATTCCGAGTGGAGCACATTTTCCACGCACACCGTAGGATTCAAGGATTCCTGCGCAGTCTATACGCAACCAAATAGCATGATATCTTCATTAACAAAAGAACTAAGGGAGCACTACAGGTGTGTGAACGGACGACCAAAGCTTATGCACCGCTCGAAAGATATACGCGAAAAACCCTTTTCCAGAAATTTCTTGGAGCTGCTGCGAAGTCCAGACTTTCGGATTGGGCTTGGAAATTGGAGTGTGTGGAGATCTAAGGGGGCACTACAGCTGTATGCTCAGTATTGTCAGAACCGATGTACGACGCAAAAAATATATGTGAGGGAGACCTCAGGTCGCCCCCCAGGTCGCCCAGGGCGACCTAAGTCACCTACTGAGCATACACTTTTTTATTTCACGTAATTTTTGGGCTTTTGCAGCATACACTTTCTCTTCAAGGTCCGCTTCATCGTTCAAGCACCTGATGGATCCGATCCATGGAGAACGGTGAACTATTTTTTCTGCACTTTCACACAGATTTTTCAAAACGATGATACCAATGTAAACGCGTAAAGGAAGTGTCTCACCTCGTTTCCGTGGTTGAAATACTACTAGGTTGATGCATAATTAATGCTGCTTTTTCGCGACTTCTTTTTTCGCTGAAAATTAGCCGTTCTTGAATAGTTTTCCGCCCAGAATAGTACCCATTTCTCGCTGAATAAAGCTGTCGTCAAAAACCTTATCTAGTTTCGGTACTGATGCTCTACCACTTTGGGGAAAGGTTGGAATGCAGCGCAGTCATTCCGCGACCTCAACGAAATTTTGGCTGAAGAACAATCAACAAAGCCAAGTTGAAAAATGTTCAAGTAGTTGAAATGGAGCGATATGGTCCTCGCAGATAAAAATGAAAGAGCTTGGAGATCAGATTTCGATGGCCAGTCGTTTCTGGAACCCGTGCAAGAGAAGTAGGCTCGAGTGACGCGATTCTTCGAAAATGGCGTCTGCTCGTTTTGTTGCAGGAAATCGGTCGAAATTCGGGCACATTCAGCTTTTTTTCTGTTTGAAAGCTTGAGGAGACCCATTCAGTCAATCTCCATGCTTTTAGAGAGGAAGAACAATGGTCGACTGGTCCATACTGAAGTCTTTCGCCACCATTCTCGTTGCCAAGCTTTCGCCCTCTTTCACGGCCGCCAAAAATTCCTGGGTGCTTAAATTTTGATGTGCAACACGTTCTTTCTCAAACTGCAAAGCCTATATGTTATGAATATAAATCAACTTTCAGCATGGCTTTGCTTACTGTTCCTACGCAAAATGATTCGTAAAATGGAGGTCACAAAATGACTGTGGCGAACTCCAGTATTTCCCGAACTGGTACAGCATACAAAGCGAATGTGGATATGATTTTCGATAGTCTTCATTAGCTAAAGAAAGAGGATCGTCTCTTGAAAAAAAAAACCACCGAGAAAGCGGCAATTTTCAACGAAAAAAAAAAGAAGACGCCAAAAACCGCATCCATTATGCACCAACTTAATAGCAGATTCTAAACCCCCTTGACACACTCACTCCAGCGATGTACCTAAAATTTTGCAGAATGGGCTCTGAACTCGTTTACCGTGACGGATTCTGGAAGGGATTTATAACAGTTTGCTGAACTGAATTGACATGTGATTGATCTTATCCATCAGATACGTCAAGGCTTGCTAGCCAACGCTGAAGTCGTAGCAGACAGCCAGCACATACGGACCACTACATCCAAGTGCTAAATGTGATCTGCACTTTGGGCTCCCCCAAAAACGTGGCTTTCGTCAGAATAATAGATGGATAGATAGATAGATTTATTACGACTATATAAGCCAGTCGTGAGATAAGGTTACGCCGATACAATACAAACTGTTCGAAAAAATTACAACTGGTTAAAGAAAAATACACCACGAAGTATACATAGAAGCACACAATCTAATACTTTAGAAGGGTACGTGCAGCGATTCGTTTGAACTATGCAAAATTTTTCCAGCAGGGTGTCAAACCTGTGCTTAATTGCAAAAATGGGCCCCGGCACGAGCAGTAAATGATTGCTACCTTATTGTTCTTTTTGGCTTCGGATATGAAATCTTGAAGGGAATTCCTCTTGTTTTGGATGGCAAAAGTCAATAATATAAATTTTTCGAACTAGCCTGACGTGTTGACATCTTCAACAAGCAAGACGGGATAAATCGCTGCCATTAAGCTACCATTGATGTCTGGTGAAATGAGAGGAAACAGCCGGTGGCGGTTCTTTGCCATTATACGAATGATAATAGCATGGAATAATGGTTCTGCCGACTGGATAAAAACGTTAACCAAGCGAACCAGGTGATGTCACTTCGATTCACCGCGAAAACAACTACTGCAGCTCCAGCCTGGCATAATCCCCGTAAAAAGGAGATGACATTAATTACAAAGACGTACTTAGGTGTTGGGAAGGAAGAAGTGAATTTTAAAAAATTCTGCAGACGAGTGCCCTGCCGTAATAATGACCAAAATGCTAGTTATTATTGCAGTATACCCTTTTATAGGACACCAGGTTAGTCCGCGCGGTTTTTTGATCAGTTTACATATCCTCCAAGTATTTGGCTAAGTGCACACAGCCACCCAAAAGCGCTTTTGTTACCCAAATTCCATCGTTCTCTGGATGAATACATTCTTCCTGAATTCCACGCGTTGCAAACTCCAGGAGGCAAAAGAAACACATGGTCGCCTGTAGAAGTGCTTCAGAGAAACGAAATGTTTACATTTCGTCGCTGCAAGGTTACAGAGTACGAAAGATACTGAGGAACCTTTCCTCCTTGCTTCTAACAAGAAAAAGCAATTTCGGCAATATTTATATCATAGTTAGGATCGATTAGCGTTCTGAGATTTTCTCTCATTCGAATGTTCGATTTCGGAGAAAGAGAAGATTCGATTGTGCAAACAAGAACCCAACAACTTTTGCAGTGGCATGCAGTGTAGCAGCTCAGAAAAAAAAGTGTAGTCCTTGGGAGTGAAGGGACTACAAGTGCAGGAATTTATTACTCATGGTCATGAGTAAGTTTAATCAATTTTCTCGAAGGATCGAGCAAGAACTATGGAGGCCGCAATAATTCATCTAGTTCATGGACCTTCTTTTGATAAAGAGCAACGCAGGAAAGAACTCTTGCAAAAGGGTGCTCCTTCATTTACTCAAAGGTCAGGAATCTGTAGTTCTCACAGAAAGACACTGAGAAACAGAGGAAGTGAGTAATGACCCTAGGCAGCCACTGCTGCTCAACCACAGAGTTGATCCATGTGCCTAAAACAAGCAAGAAATTAAGAAATTAATTAGAACATCCCATAATTGAAGCAATAAAGTGGCACGCACAATCAACACTTTGAAGGAGAGGAACGTACATACAAAGAGACACAGGTAAATTCGTTTCAGAAAAAAATTCTCATCATTGTAAAGCTTCATCTCTTTGCAGTATTCACAGCCTTGTTGCTGTCGCTCCAGGACACATGGGTAAGTGACTCTGGAACATCAAAGGTCTTCTGCCCCTAAAAAAAGCCGGTCTGAGAGGGACATGACTCCAGCAGAAAGCGAGCATTTATACGACATAGTATTTGCTTTTTCGCTGCACGTATGGTAAATAAGTATGTGGGAAGGACGTATGGGTGGAGCATAGAGTTTATGTACAAAAAAGTACATGTAGGGGCCAGAAGCATACGCATGGAAGAGGGGGAGAGGTGGGGGGGGGGGGGGGGGGGGGTGGATAGAGCAGGCGCGCGCCTTTCCCCTGAGAATGGCCTTTTTTTGAAAACTTTAGATTCGATTGAGGCAAGTTTTTTTTTTGAGAATGCACTATACTGCAGTTATAAACATCGCGTTTTTCTATTTTAGTTGTTGATCGTATTCATATTTTCAAGCATTCATTTTCAAACATTTGATGATTAAATTACTCTTTTCTTTTACATTTCGGGCTATTTCATTCTATATTGTAATACTGCACTGTATTTTACATGTTAATATTAATTTGAATTTATATTTCCATCCGGGTCCTCAAAATTACGGAGACCCCAGTTTTGTTCACATGTCCCTCCCTGGCTGAAAATTTGTGTAACGATCACTAGAGGGGGCTCGATTGGAGCCCCAAAAAGTTTTCGAAATCGAATTTGAGGTGCACTGAAAGTTTTTATAAATCTTGCATTAACTTGGAATGCCGAAAAAAATCTTTCCAAATTTATCATTATTCGGGAATGGAGCTGCTGCAAACCGGAGGCAAACGCGATTCGAAACATTAAAAAGGAGACTGAGCCTAATGATAACAGGAAAATTCGGGAAAATCATATTGGCTTGCGAAGTTCACTGTGCACGCTTAATTTGAGCGGGAGCAGCTCGAGGTGGTCACAAGGACCGAGCCACACGAAAATTGGATGCTTCAAATAGCCCAAAATTTAATTAAATCAGAATATTTGGCTGAGAATCTGACCAGCCAACCATATTCGACGAGGCCAGACATCAGCCTGCTTTGCTCCTTTCTTCCACGAAGTCCTTCTGATTCCCAGACGGTTCACGTAAATTTTACATGAGTACAGCATGGACAACGATGTACATATACCGTAATGTGTACGAAAATTGATGAGCATTTCGGGAATTCTCTCGTGCTGATCCCAATTTTCACACATACATACATTAAATGCAATTCTTGTCCCGGCAGGATCGCCTACGAATCTGCACTTTTGTGGACGACGCACATTCGGAATAGTGAACCGACATGTAAAGACTAGGCAATGAATCTTTCAACTTGATTGTACTACGCGTGTATTTCGAGATTACGCCACGGATAGCTGGAATGGATGCGCGTGGAGTGACAGAAAAACAACGCTCTCCGTCAGAATCGTCGCCCAACTGGAAAATCAAGCGTCATGGGGTATTTTATACTACCGAGAATTGGTAGGTGCTCAGGGAGACGACATTAACGTATGGCTTCAATTACTAGCATTGACGCAATTCGAATTGGGAGAAAATTCAAGCCAGAACTAGCAAGAAATCCTATGTGCGTCTTCGTAAATGTTCCTGAAATATGTAGCCTAGTTTTTAGTTGGGAAATGTACGATCATCTATAAATTTTGTATTTTCCCAAGCAATCTATTATATGCAATCTAAAATGTGCTCGATAATCTTTGCAATACGACTTTTTCTAAGCGTTCCTTCTCAGAAAATGTTCGATAATCTGTGCATTCCAACCTTTTTCAGCTGTGAAATGGTAAACAAACCACGCTTTAGACGTTCATTGCAGGTTTAATGGCCAATTCTCGGCAATTACAGAAAATCGTCGTTTTTCAAACATTTGCTGAGCATTTCACCGAGTTTCGTAATACATGGGAAGTAGAAATGGAACCTGGGCAAGGTGCAGCTTCAGATCTTACTCATGGCACTTGATTAGATTCAACCATGGATTAAGAAACTTTCAAAAGAGAAATTATTAGCTTTATTGAACATAATTTCGGCACGCTTCATTAGAGAATTTTGTCTTTCCAAAAAAGGTTTACGTTCGTCAGTAGAAGAACATTTATGTACCTTACATCCTCCCCCCATTAGTCTTTGTCTCCATCCATAATTTGATGTCATCGTTATCACATTGAAACCATTCCTTTCCAACGAAATACACGAAACAGATGACTAGCAACGTAACTTCTTGAACATATATCATTATGGGAGTTCCAAGGGGACAAACTAACAAAAAACCTGAATGATATAAGTTGCTCCCGAAGACTATCAAGTCTAGTGAAAAAGGTCTATAAGAAGTGGAGAAAACAAGGTAAAAATTTCAATAAAAGCTGGATCTTAATGGCACGCCGTCACTGAGAGTAGAAATAGCATAACTCGAGAAGAAAACATAAAAGTGACACAATTTCGCGCTTCTAATCTAGCTTTTGTGACTCTGCTGCGGCATATCCTTAAATGTGAGTATTCATTAGCATCCACCCAATTATTCTCACTTCTCCAACCGTCAGTCGACTGGGTAGATCGAGTGTGAGACCGAGTCGGCATCACAGCAATATCAATTCGGGTAGGGCAAGGATCAGTTTTTGACCGTGGTGAGCACCATGTTGAGAAGTGAATGGTAGATATGTACACAGCTGTAAAAGAAATCAATGCAGACGCTGTGCTTAAAATTAGCCTGCTTCAGTTCACTAGACATGGACTTCTAAACACAACTTTAGCGAAAATTATCACTAAGCATGAGCGTAAGAATCAGCAGCATAAGAACCACCTCGTTTACCTCGCATTCAAATACGCATTTTAGTCAGGTTATTGCTTGTTTTTCTGCTCAGTTCATTTTAGAAATTTGTGCTGGGGAGAATCTGTTGTGCTGGAACCGTGACCAAAACAGAATGTGATTTTTGTCTACGAGAATCGGGCTATAGCGTGTTTTGGCTTCCGAGCGCGCCCGCTGATAGAGAACACTTCGGAAATTGCCCAAGAATTATTAATCAGCGAAGGCTCCGCAAATCCTTAGGGGTGTCCTTGAAATCTGATCGCACCATAACTCACTGCATGGTTTTAACATTGAAGTATTGCTGCACGGTTAATTTTTAGCCATCCTGTGGCTCAATACCGTTTTCATGGTTTTACATGGGAAGCGGCCACTTTGCAAATCATCTGAGAATACGAATTAACAAGTGGGCGAGGCGAGCGAGATAATTGTGACGTAAGGATATGTGCTGGTTGACGTCCTGATGATTCCAGAAACGTGAAGAGACATCTATGTTTCCGTAATATTATCAGCTCACATTAAGCATGTCGGTACCTGGCCCATTCAACTGCATTCCCGATGCCTCTATGCTCACAAATTTTTCAGACGGCACTACGTTTTACTGTATATGTCAGCAACTAGAAAACTTTGCATGACAAGATAAACAACATCTCCCCAGAATTTTCTCCAAATAAGCTGTAACTTTGAGACACGACTAGAGTGGTAGATTACTCGAGTAGATGTAGCTGTTTCCTGAGACCGAAAATTGATACTTGCCAAGGTACACTTTTTTGGTGATGTGCTCCAATGTCTATGTTTACTGCAGTAGTCACGGAATGGAGTATGGACTCTGCCACTGAAAAGGCCTGCAGCATGCTTCCCCTACATTAACCACAGCTGATGGTGGCTCCGCGTATCGGCTGAACCGAAAACTCTTCACGTGTGATTGAGGTTCCCATTAAAACATGATTTTTACAGTTTACAGGACCCGTCAACGACACGCCGTACTTCTTACTATACAAAATTACGAAATCACGAGGTAGTCGAACCAAAAAAAAAAAAGACTGTGAGTGAAAGAAGTAATCTTGGCTCCTCGAATTGTAAACTATAGACATGTGAAGAAGTGTGTCTGCGTCGTTCTTTGCCCGAGTAGATTAGTTCGCCATAAAGTACACTCCTTAGGCTTCATCCAAACGCCTGAGGAGGAGTGATGCGATAACAACAATGTCGTTGCCGAGCATTTTTCTGAGAAATGTTTGATTAGGCGGAGAGCCGACGGCTGCCCATCCGCTATGTAAACTTCCATTGAAAGTGGACCTAAGCGGACAGTAGACGTCCTTTCTGCACTAGTATGGATAAGCTGTTAGTCTCAGGCCTGGCAGATTTCTCGGAAACCACTGGGATGCGCCCGAATGCTTGAACTCATCTTCATCTATGTTTGCGCTATGACACAGATGCTCGGCAAAATAGAAGTGCAACATAACAGCGCCATCTCAACAAAATTGTTTTTGCACTTACTATTATAATGTGAAATGAGTTCTCACATTTTTTAAAATTTGTTTGTTTTTTCTCCATACCCCTCAATTTCGATTTCACGTCGAGAAAATGGAAACCTTATGCAGATGGGTTGCCAGAAGTATGTATTCACTCAAAGATGATTTTTTTCTCTTTTTATGAACAGCGGTAAACGCGGCATGTACACCGTGGACGGGATTGGGGCAAATTTATTCTAGGGTGCGTGCGTCAGAAGCAGGCAAAGGGTTTTCTTGCGAAGGGTTTGCGAAGGGTTTTCTACGGCGACCGGTCAACGCTGCATGTACATATATCCTCAATGAAAAGAACGTGCGGCTGCCACGAGAAAACGGGTGCGTCTGAGCTGCATCAACGATGCGACTCGCCCTATCTTTCACCATATAGACGCACGCGCTTCAGACGCAAGCATCTAGTATAACTTGCTCTATTAGCTCGCGATCGTCGTGATAGCGGTGAGGTTGTAAATGCGTGCGTCTCGCATGCGTTTCGACTGCGTCAGGGGTGCGTCTTTGGTCTAGCCTTCATAATATGGTCACAGCGTGACACACGCACTCATCTAGTATAAGTTGCTCCCAGACCCCAGTCTCCCCTTTGGCTAAGCAGTTCTGCTCCCGCCACTGCAGCTGTGGCACGCACGCTATGGAGTGAGCAATCGTAGTCCGGCAGGGGCCCCTCGTCCTGCACCCGCCATTCTGAAGGACAAAAAGGTGCAAGGAAGGATCAAAAATGTCGAGATTTACCTAGGGCATTCCGTGCAAAACATCGAAATGTCGACGTAAGGTGATCACCCACACGGGTATGCCTAACTCCTGGCGAATTTTTACCAAAATGAAAATGAAAAATTGAAACCAAAATTTTTACCATTGTAAAGACCGGATGAAATAGATTCCTACTCCCTCTGGCTCTACAGGGCTGATGCGGTCGCACACCATTATTTTGTTAATTTCACGCATTTCATAGACTTCCAGACTTCGAGAATTGAAATCGAGGAACACGAATTGGGTCTCTTCAAATGATGTGGTTTTTCACGGAGGTGAAGTTGAGCAGCTGCCCTGTCTCTAGTAGAATTAGTAGGAGAGAATAGTAGACACATAACGTCATTATTACCTAACGACGAGGAAAAAGCGAAATTACTTCTCCTTCGTCTTTGATGTTGTTGTTTTCGAACGAAGATGCGGACGCATGAATTTACATGTACATTTAGAATGAGAACATAATAAGAAGTCCTATGGGTGCTAGCTGCTAAAACACAGAGCTGGATGTTTTTTAGCCATTAGCACATAAACGTTGAATAAAAAATATTCCAGGATCAAAAGCTTTTGTGGCTTAACTTTGAATGGCTTTTCAGCAGTTGCTCTTTTAGGACTACATATATTGAGTTGATGAAAAAGTTCTGCAACACCCACAACGAAGTCCTTAGAAAAGGTTTTCTTCATTAAATCAAGATCTCAATCAATGCTACATTTACCATTACTGTGTGGTAACTTTGCCCATCGTTTGGGCAGCTTCTCTATTCCTTCATGCCAAAATGCAGAGGGCTGCGGATCGAAAAACTTGGACACCTCTATTTCGGTCCCTGTTGATTGCCAGGCCTCATTTTCCATAAATAGTTGCTCGTGGCCAGGAAAGCGTGACAGACCGAGAGGGCCACGTCTGGCGAATACAGTAGGGGTGACAGATATTCCGAACCAAGATTCTGAGTCTTCTCACGACCTGCGTTTGCAAAGGGCGCGTGGGCATCATCTTGCAGGAAATGAACATTTGCTCGTTTTGTAGGTTTTTTGTGGACGGCATCTGCCAACTTCTATGCTTGGGTAGCGCAGAGCACTGTCGTCATTATGGTTCCACTATTTAGGTAATCTTGGTAGAGCATTCCTTGTGGCTCCACCGACAACATGGAAAATTTCTCTTTTTGTGCGAGTCTGCTTTTGGATGTTTTGGAAGTGATTCCGAACACAGAATCCACTGGCACTGCGGTGCGTTGTTCGCGTACAGGACGAAGCATCCATCCCCACTTACAACATTCTTTAGAAAGTCCTTCCCATGTGGACGAGGAGACGGCGGCTCCTCGGTGCTCACCCGGCATGACATATCAGATCCGCACAACACACGAGCTATTCATGTCCGGAGAACTTTGCTAAAACCGAGGAAGCGAGGACTCTTGATGACGGTCGCATAGAATGGCTTCGCCTCGTCTTCTGCAGTTGTCGACATCTGACCTCGTCCTCAGTTTGTCCCGCAGATCGTCCTTATTAACAGTCGACGCACATCCAGACTGTGAGTGATTTTCAAGCACCATTTCGTCAGACTCGAAGCCCTGGTACCATTGAGGGGCCGTCGAATGATAAATAACGGTCTCTTCAAACGCAGCACATATATTGGCGTCGGTGCTTCTTACAGGATGTCCGTGCAGGAAACCATAATCGACAAAGGAGCGATGTGAGACTCGACTAGGCGAGTGCAATATTACTTGGATACTGACAGAGCTTCCCTCGTATGCCCTTCATTTGAAAGCTTCGGGAACATACTACACTATACCGACAGAAGATCCCACCTGTCAAGCTGCTTTTGCGTTTTAGAAATAGAAATAAGAAGTGTTGCAGAACTTTTTCATCAACCCAATATATACACCATTATACAAATGCTCTGTGCTTGTGAAGAAGTCGAGACAACGACGAAAAAATCTTAAAACTGATGGCTTAAGGAAAAAATTCTTCGGTAAGATCTTCATAACGAATAAGAGATAGCTAGCCATTGTTCTTGATATATGCACAGCTTTGTATACAACTCATAGGCGGATGCGACTTTCAGTGTATCTACCGGGCAAAAACTTTGCAAGCAATAGCATGAAAAGAAGGATAATAACCCATATTCTCCAAGCGAATGCATCACCATACCCTCCACGAGAACGAACTACAGCAATTACGCTCTAAGCAGTACTTGGGACTGTCGTTCCGGATTAGAAAACGCAGACTGAATTGGCTTAGACATACATATGTGCAGTATACAACCCAAATGTACAATCTGCCAACGAGGGTACGCCCAGCAGGATGGAGGTTCCGGGAAAAACTCTTCAAACCTTGATGAAGGAAATGGAAAAAGACCCATCATACTGGATTACGAGCTTGCAGCAGGCTGAAACCCGGAAATAAAGAGGACGCAGGAAGGAGATGTCTGCACGGGATTGTGGCAGGCACAGCAGCGGCCAGAGGACTTTCATCATCTGGGGGTATGTGCTCATGGGGTATGAAGCATCCTGAGAATAAGCAAGGCTACATGGTCATGCGCTTGCCTCGCCTCTCCAAGAATCTAGGAATGAATAACATCGAAGAATGCCTCTTCTTAACAAGGAAACTAACGAGTTAACTTCTTTTAATACCATTATGTGGGAACTTCCTTTAATATCATTCATCAATATCAATTGTAGATCGAATAAGATCCGGATGTTGAGCAACAACTTAGCCGTGAGGATTTCTCTGCAGAAGATGGAACGCAGATCAAACAAATGGAGCCACTTCCAGCACCCCGACGTCGACGGCTTTGTTGAAACGTTATCAATGAAGATTCCTCCACAACAAACTGTTCTGGCATAGACAAGTCACTCAATTATCCATGTTGAGATGATTTGCTCCTTTTCGAAGCTTTGGAGCTTAGCTTATTCATGTATCTATGAAGTACAAACTTCGGATCCCAACACTGTCCGAACTAGATCGAAGTCATGATGGTAAACATAACGAATACGGCTTCTTTTTCAGCGTCGGTGGATTGAAACTCATTAGACTCATTAGATAGACGAGGAAATAAGCAATTGTTCAGGGAAATACCGCGAAGAACATAATTTTTTCAGCGGCTTAAAAGAGTAAGCTTTTTCATTAAAAAACAAAAATAATTAAATTCCGGAGATTGCTCTCTTCAAACTAAGAGCATTATTTCTGCGGTTATGACTGAAAGCGGCTTAATCTCCTCAGGGTGTTAGCGAGGCATTTTGGGGAACGGCTGGCAGCAAACACAGGAGTTCACGTCGGCGAGCTAACAAGCATAAGTAAG
Source organism: Ancylostoma duodenale (assembly GCA_000816745.1). Classification (NCBI taxonomy): domain Eukaryota; kingdom Metazoa; phylum Nematoda; class Chromadorea; order Rhabditida; family Ancylostomatidae; genus Ancylostoma; species Ancylostoma duodenale. The sequence goes on from KN726783.1 coordinate 33,286, forward strand.
TAAGTACATATAGAAGTAGCTACAGAGAAGCCAACTGCTACTGCACCAAAAGCAAAGGAGGCTGCCGTACATCACTGCCTAACTCGCGTTGGTACGGGTTAAACTATACGTTGATCCTTTGATTTAATCCGAACCACACTAGTCCTACTAGATTCATTGAGTCATCCTTTTTCACACATTTGACTGACTGCGCGTGCATGTGCATCACCAGCAAATGAACAACAATTATTTACGCAAAGACACGTACTCTTACGCACACTGGCAACCACATGGTGTGAAGTGGTCCTCGCGAACATGTTATTCGAGAAGTGGAATTCTGCCAGCAAACATGCCATAATTGCAGCAATTTGACACCATCAAGGAAGGGCGGGTTTGCATGATGGGCATAATCACAAGAAAATAATTTTTATTACACCGTGCTGGATGGATTTGGAGACGTGAATATGGTATACAATAAACTCCAGATGGTGGAATGAAAGAAAGTGCAGAAAACTGCAGAATACAGGATAGGGCAAGGTGAAAGTTCTAGTAAATGTTCAACAAGATGGTCAAAAACTTTCAACGGGTGGGCGAAAACACAAATATATTTAATGTGTTTATAAACCCTACGAGTTATAATGATGGTTATTCCCAACAACCACTTGTATTTTTATTAGGATTTTCGAAAAGTTCAGTCCGAAATTTGGTTCGATTTTCAGTTACGCAGAAGACCAGCAAGTAGGATGGGTGTTTTGAGTTGCACCATGTTCAAAACGATGTCGGCCGGTAGCGCTCAATTCGAGTAAAAGAGGGAAAATGGCGAGAATGATTCTTACCTGACCGACCACTTTGTCGACATCCCCTTTAGTTTCCGTTTAATCTCCTTTGTTAGATATTACAATGGATTCTGGAAGCTATGCTCTTACCAAAGCCGGTGCAGCAGATGCAACTCTAAGAGTTTCGTTGAGAACCCTCCCAGAGATTGGGAACGGGGCACTGATGTCCAAAGGTGACTTTTCTATGAATTTTTCCGTCCTTGCACTAACAAAAGTGAGAGCTTCCTGAGCTTACCACTTTACAAGACTACTTTACAAGACAGCTGCTCTGGTAATTGTGCAATAGGAACGCAGCACGAACAGCGTAAAACGATCTGTAGAAACCATAGCACTGCTCTCAGTTGCTGCCATGCTCCCCTCGATTGCTGCTCGAGCTTTCATCCCTCTAGCAGTGATTGCTGAAGGATGACAGCAATTGAGGGGAGGATGGTGATGACTGGGGGAAGATGCTGCTAGGGTTCCTGTTAGACTCATCACGCTGTTCGGACTGCCTTCCTAACGCATATTTATCAGAGTTGGTGACTGTGGAGCCATGAGAAGACACGCTCGACTTATTTGGTTATTAAGCTTCCCAACCCTGTGTTCAAACGGAGTGGCCCAGCGAGTCGGTGGCGACAGGTTAGGTGGTCGATGCTTCCGTAACTGAATTCACGACTTGGCACATCTGACTGAGAGAAACACGAAGAGATTACGACAAAGAAGGACAAATTGAATGAGAGTATTGAAGCCATGGGTTTGTGCCAACAAAACAACAAATAACAAAACTGCACCTATAAGAAGGCCAACGGCAGGATACATGACAACTGATAGATTATAAAAGTGAAATGAATCAGTTTGTAGTAGGAGGTAAACATCTGAGATGCGTATGAATGTAGGATGTCTTTCGTAACCGTTGGTTAACACTGGCAAAGCTGTGAAATGAGGCTAAGATAGTTCAAGAGGTAGAAAAATTTAGCAACATCATCTTTATTTGAGTACCATTTTCGCAATTATAATAAAAACAGACGAGGGATAGGTGATCGTTGCGTCGTGGAAGTCGTTCCCCACCATCACATGAGCACCTCTTTTAATTATTTTGTTTTAACATATCTAGAAATGCGTGCAGGCTTTTTTCCGTCACCGTCTGTACGTTACGTTGATTTACGTGGCGCTGAGAAAATGTCAGTTTGGAGACTACATCCATCTCAAGCGGTACATATCCT
>KN726784.1:6594-19472 GCA_000816745.1 Ancylostoma duodenale
ACTCAGTATTTATTACGACAAATAGTTTACGAAAACAGAGAACTTTCATAGGAATTAATTATATAAAAGTTTACGAAAACAGAGAACTTTCATAGGAATTAATTTTATAAAATATGCCTTTCTTTATTAAAAATCTAGTGTATTGTATGCATTGACTGTACAGAAGGTAAAAAATAAAGCAATTTCATCCGGAATATCAAGGAAAAGTCATAGGAAGCCTAATTCCCAAACGTTCGCGGTTGTGCATTTGCACCAAACACCCTTGGCAGCGAACAAGCGCTGCAGGTATATTCTTTACACTGCACTGCAAATGGTTAACGAGCTGTGCTGTTCAGGATGCTACGGTTAATTAACCGTACTATGAGGCAAGAACCCGAAAATCCTATGGATTTTATATGGAAAGTGGCTACAAAAAACTGGAACGGTCATATACGTAGACGACGATTCATCTCTGTCTGGATAACATGTGATTGTCTGCATTTTCAGTTTTTATTACACCTTATATGCTATGCACTGTGAGGTTTTCTATAATTAGGCATATCAGCACCACTAATCATTGTGGGGTGATCCATAAAAGTTGTTGGACACTAAAAATAAATTTGAGATACTAAAAACAATAGAAATGGAGGGCAGCTGGCTGGCCTTCCTGATACAAATCAGAAGTACTTTTATTTAACAGAGGAAAGATGTAGTACAATCGCACAAAAGGGTACTTTACACAAAAGACCATTGTCCTGACAGCAAGTGGGCAGCATTCTGTGGAAGGAGCAGGTTAGAACAAAGATTGCCCATGGATTTGGGTGATTTAAAAGAAGTTGAAGCAAAATTTTTTGGATCCATGAAATTTTTGATTAAAGAAGTGACTGAAGAGCCGCTGGGAGAAAATCTAGGATATCTCAAAATTCCAGAAATTCTAGCGGATATTGTGCAGTTGCGTCAAAAATGATCTACGTTGTAGTAGATGTTATCTAAAGATTTTGACCACATATAAATGAAAACTGAGAAACTTTTACAAAAATTGGCGACTTCTTTAGAAATCGAGCTGGGTAGTGCTAAATATGATGTAACTAATGTAATGTACTATGTGAAAATTACATGTGTAAAACCTAAAAATGTAGTGAAATAAAATAAGATATACGGTATAATAGAAAATAGAAGGTCTACAAGTGATCTCAATAATACAAGGCCTATATTTTACCAATTTCAGCCCTATCGATGTCAATAATCTGAGGCCTAGCAGTCCATCAGCACCAGATTTCTGGTAGTAAAATTCGATGTAACTTAATAGTAGTAAGTATAAAAACTAGCAGTAACACTATGCAAAATATGTAACGTTGCGATCCAGACCAGGAGCTAATATACGGCGTGTTCCACAAATCCAGGAAATTTTCAGGAATTTCTCAAGAGAAAGTCCTCTTAAATTCTATGACTCTCGAGGGTCGCACCACCCGCTTTCAGCCAGTGTGACAGGATGAAATGGAAAATGGTGCAAAACCCGCTGGCAAAGACGTATACCGTGTGAACTAGTTTGTTAAGGGAAAAAAGTAGCGCCGACGTCGAGAGACGCCGGCGCCGCACAACACACATCGAAGAAACAGTCGTGTCAAGTTTTCTGGAAAGAGAACAGGCACAGAATAGCAATATGTGGCGAACGAGGCACTTCGAGAGTGATCGCTACGATCGCTGTCAGAACTTGGCTCACTAACTATCGTTTTTCTGCGACGTGTCGTAATTAATAGGAAAACATGCGAAACAAGGCCACACCAGCGGAACCTGTATATATATGGGACGGTGGCGCCGCCGCCACCACCGCCGCAGCCGTCGCGACCGATGTCGCCACCCCGGCGCGGCCACCCGCACGCCGAACGGCGTTCACTAAACGAAAAGGACATCCGAATTACGGTGACGCAAATAACCACATACATGGGGGTGTGCAAAATTGCGTGGGCGTCAGCGGGGAATACCGCCCGGGTCAGGATGCGCATCGGCTCCGCATGGACGGCTCGCCGCGACTTCACCCAGCTTTATAAACAGTTTTTGAATGCGGGTTTTCAGTTGGATAAACATTTGCTACATGCAACAACGCGGCAACAGGGAAGAAAATACCATTCCTGTTTCAATTGCGGAAAAAGATTACATAACATTACGCCTCAAACCTGTCAGACCGCTGACTCGGTCATCACGTTTTCGAGAACATCAAATGAGTGGGGGAGTTCGGGTGGTGGCGGATAAAAATAGAGTTCGCGAGGCTTGACACCAAACAACGCCAAAGATCCGCAATGAGTCAGGATGACGTGTGTGATTATGGATGTTTTAAGACGCGCGCAAGTTTTTCCCAGCCCGTAGAAACCGAAACCGTGCAAGAGACCACGTAAGCGAAAGAACTGCAGGCGGTTATGTAGTCCCTTTTAACGTTAATAGAACTAATGAGGTCTTAAATTCTAAGGGAGCTAATGCTACATTAAAGACACAAAAACACTGAAGATACTCCCATACACCATAATAGAAACTGTATGTCTGCGGTACTGTAAAAACGTCTTACAGAAATAACTAAGGATCCCCTTTGCTGCTGGATAGTCTGCTCTATACTCAGGACCCGATCCGAAAAATTCGAGTGTTGAAGGAAGAGAAAGCTGTTTGTTATTACTCCTCAAGGGTAGTACTTCTCCGCACTTTTAAGAAATCTGAAATTTCATCTCATTCGAGGTCGAATTTTTAATTTTGATTATATCTACTGCATTATTAGGTCCTAACTGTAGTCAGTTCTACGCACCAGTCCTAACTCTCACCTACTAAGGGTCAATCGGCGCTGGTGGCCAATAAAATTTAATTGTTTCTGGTCATCTGAAAATGGAGAACATCATCTACTTGCTGGCAGTACACTATTTCAAAAGTTTATTCATGTTCAATTTTTTCTGGCAATAGGGAGCTAACTGTGCATCAAGAAAGGCAGAAACATGTGTGGTTGGCCAGAAAAAGACGAATTAGATGAGCTCAGTCTTGACATAGGTATTTAATTATGTATATTTGTGGATTGAGAATCCCATGGCTAGTATTCCATAGATGTGTATAAAGCTCACATAGACTTATATTTGAGCTTATGCACACTTCCCTGTAATAATTTCTCCGATAGAATTCTCGTCAGCCATGCCCAAAAATGAAGAAGGAAAGAACTTCCTGGTTCAGCGTTTGCTGCGGGGTAGAACCAACGAAACAAAAACGAATTCATTCATACCATTCATATCCCCGCCATATTTTCTGGCATGCACCCAAAAGTGCAAGTTTTTGGCTTTGCACTGACCCCATGAAAATAATTTCCTGCAAATATGCAAGAACGGATGAATAGGCCGAGAAACCAGGTTCGATGTTTGGCCATCTGGACATAGCCGCTAACAGCAAGTAGACAAGTGAAAAGAAAGGAAAAACGTCGCGAAACAGGACTTGAATAGACACTAGTGAACATGTGACGGTTCAAAAACTGCCTTATGCAAGCAATGGCGCTAGGAGATAACTTGAAAGCATCGCGAAAACTGAAATCCGTCATCAGATCCAGAAATCGTTGAGCAAGGGAATCTTAAGTGAAAGTTAGTTGGGAAGAGCTGAGTTTATAGCCACATCGCCCATGAAATGATGACCTTTAGGGAACGGCCACGCCCCTAATTATCTCGAGCCAATGACGTGAGGGATATGACTCCAGCACATGTGACTGGATGATTTCATAGCAAAATAAGAAGAGTGCTAGAAAATAAATAGAAATGGAGAGAAATCATTTCAAAACGTGTACTCAAATGTATCATGGATCTCTGGATGGGTTGTGTGCCAAAGTACAATGGTCGTCGTTGCTAAATGATGAATGCTCTCATGGAAACAGTCATACATTACAGCCTGCTTTAAGTAGTCGGCCGGTGTAACAAATACGCGTCTCATTGTTTGTATTGTGTGTAATATACAGCGACCCAATGCAGAAACGTAGCCAGCCAGCCCCGGCTGGTTATGGGACGCATGCTGTAAACGAATGAAGCGGTCCAGTGGTCGTGTGGACCGCTGTCGGACACAGTATGCACTTTGGCTACTTCTCGGACTCCGTGCTGGGAAAGGATCCGTTCCTGGAGTTGAGCGCTTAATTTCTGGAAGATGTACTTATCACCTATGAACTCAACGAGAAAGTGGGGCCCTTTGGGACCTTTTCCTGGATTTCGAAACGGTCTAAAAGTCCTGAACTCTGAATTCCGCATGCTACCTGGGTGGTCCCATTCCAACAATGATGTTATCACCCGCTCCCAAATTATCCACCACATCATCCCATCTCTGATCATCGATATCTTAGCAGATTACGCAAACAATTACACAGTATGCAGCACCTGTAGCATCATTTTACACCTTCAAAGATATCACCCGAACCAGTGATGACGTGCGTTATTTGTCGGACGTCATACAGGATGACGGTTTATGATGCTATTCCTGCACTGATCGCCGCTATATTTGGAGCGATCTCTGGACGCGAACCGAAAGTGTTTACGCCGATGTGTCACCTGCATCGCCATGACTGATGCCGACCTGTGTAGAGTTCGAAAAAACCATGTCTTCGTCAATTTGGCGTCGGGCCAACTCGATCTGTTGGTCGAACCGCTCCAGAATGCATTTCCTCCTATTACTCAGCGAATAATTCGATGCAACTGGTTACTTGTTGCAGGAATTGCTGTGACCAATGCGTCCAATTCAGAGGTGGGAGTAGTTAATATTTCCGGCTTTGTCATTCTTGCTTGGCGTTCAGGTTTCATCCATAATTCTGGCGCTGATGGAAGTCTCGCCTTCTTTCTAATGTTTTTTCAAGTATTACGCACTTTCTTTCTATTCCTCAAACTGGAAGTGGAATTCAGTGGGAAAATTCTAGTAAAAAAGTAGAATCTCGCACATCATCTCTGACGTGTGCATTTTCGTAAGAAAAAAAAACACGACAAAAGTCGAAAAAAGACTAATTTCAGGAACTCTCGCCTAGATAAAGGCAATATCGTTGAAATGATATTGTTAGGAATGAAAGGAAGAACATAGATGTTAATTCCAGCACTGTGTTAGATTAATATAAAAGAACACTACTTTTACTGCCATTTAATACTGGTCAATCCAAGAAAAAATCATATGATGTGAATGAAGGTTGCTACAACAAATGTCATCGGTTTGGACCCACACGCACGCACCGCGCCACTTGCGACGCGGCTAGCTTGAGGCGAGGAGTGCGATCGATATCTCGGTGTTTTTCCCAGCTACTACTGCATATATATGTGACTCTTGATCAGTTTTTGAAAATATTCCATAGAAATTTGTGCAATTACACAGACAAAAAGATAATCATAGGGTAAAGCACCTGGCGGAGAGGAGCGTACGTGTGGGTTCAAAGCGCTGACCTTCACCATGCGTGTACATGAATATGCTCAAGTAATTGGTAAGAAACGAGAATTTAACAACTTCTCCAGGTTTATATCAGAGAATCATTGAGAAAATCACGATGATCACCTAAGTTCTACGAAATTTATAGCAAACCTCGTTGTTTTCTCAAAATACCATAATTGTGGGATATGTACTATGAAGGCCGTACTTCCTTCATCGCAAACACTTCTTTCACATAACAGGAAATAAACGCATACCTACGAATTTCTCTGCAAATGCAAGTGATTTATGCTTGTGACCAGAGTGAAAATTGTTGACATTCCTAACGTTACTGCCAAGTAATCACCGAGTTTACCGGTATAACTATCACATTTGAAGCGCATGCCAACACAATTTGTCATTCGATGAGGTGTTGATGTACATTGATCGCGTAGGAGCTGAACGAACAACACTGGCAGGTTTTCGAGTAGATGCAAAGATCTTTTCTGTTTCTAGGAAGAAGTTCCATAGTTCAGAAATATTGTTGCTAGAGAGCTTTTCCTGAGAAATGCGGAGGTCCTGGAAATCCAAGCTTCATCTTTGTAGGATGGATATTACCTTTTAGTTTTTGAGCTACGATAACGCAGCAGAAATTGTTGCTGATTTGGAAAATTTTTTTAGGAACGAACTATGTATAAATGTTGGAGAGCACTGCACCACTATCTTGCAGTAGGTTGGCTCATATCCAATTTAACTTTTTTATAATAACAACAGGAATAAATTGATACTTAATAAATCACATGCTTTTTGCATCCTTGCATGTCGAACCGCAGAGTTTTTTTTTTCCTCCTGGAAATTCACTTCATCTATTTTTTTCAGATTCACTTAGGAAGCATATTGTTGCTTTGGCGTGTTATTGCATTGTCTGGATGGTCCGACGACGATATTAATATACCGAAATCTTACCAACAAGGTTACCATAGAGAAGTCTGCGAAAACCATCAAGAGCAACGATTATATTATTCTACATGAGGCTCCGGGATAGTCCATCTTATCCTATTTTTTAGGTCCTTACCAGAGCTGTTGTAGGACTTTTACCAGGACTTTCACTACTTGCGATAAGATGGGAGGGGTCCGCTGAAACCTCCCCAGAAAAGACAGTTGAGGCTCTAAAGTGGACGCTAATCCTTGTTCACTCTTCATGAAATCCAGATATTCATGGACTGAGTCACCATTATTATAACTAGCCAACCTAAGCAGTGACTGCGGAACAAACCTTTGCTTGTACTATGTTTGTTATTCCTCTAGTACATCACTGAATAAATAAATAAACAAATAAATAGGTAAGTAAATATTCATTGGAGGCTATTGCCGTTCGCTCAACAAAGACAAGAACACAAATCAAAGGAGAAAAAGACATGCTGTGCAAATTTCTAGGAAGATCCAGAAATTTAATAAAGTGAGATATCATGAGGGTATTCACTTCAACAGTAAGGGTATTTATAGCTAAATTTGTAGCTGAACGAGACAGGAAACCTATCTGGGAAACCATCCAGTCCTCATGAGTAGACACAATTATCAAGAATTTCTGCTATATTCATCTATTTCTGCTGCACCAACATTGCTTTGAACTGCCGGATTTATTGTCGGATTTAATCGGAAAGTCTGATGTTGAGAGTATTTATAACGCACATGTAGTACAGACATGCACTTTTACAGCAAGTTCTCGAAAAAGAAACGGGAGTACAAGTCGAATAAACAATCTCTATGTGCCCTACGGTAGCTCAGATGTTCTCAGAGGTAATTTCTAGTAATTTTATTCTGATCTGTTGGGTTTATTTTGGGAGAATGGGTGCTTAGATGGAATTACTAGAACAATTACTAGAATACAGAAGATTAATACACACACGAGAACAGATGAACTAACTAAGGAATGTCCTTGGGTCAGCTTTCTTCGAATAGCTTTAAATATGGAAAAGCCAAGGAAAAGGGCTTTATCATTTCACTAAGAGGGGGAGAGACTAAGGAGTGTTAGAGAAGGCTTACGATAGATAACGTGTTTCATAAGGAATGCCGTCAAAAAACCGGGAAATACAATGGAGATATTTTCACACGTGGTTTCAACAGTCAGTGAAACCAAAAGCCTACAGTAGGGCAAAAATGAACGGGGGATCCCGTACAAAGACCATTTTTTTATCGAAAATACTTGTTTCCTGTTCCACTACATACATTAGCCGATTTGTTCCAATGAGGAATGCATAGTGTCTAGAGTGAGCGGGGATTAGAATAGATGACTTACTGCGAAAGAATTTCGCGGATTGAGGTAGCAGTTACGAAATCAAGCATTCGAAATAAGAAATAGCAACTATGCTAGAAGCTAATGAGAGAATCAATGCAGGTAATAAATGGTCAGCATGACCCAAATGAAAAAATACTTTAAAAGTATGAAATAATTCAACAAAAACAATCAAAAACAGAACAAAATGAAAAGGTTTAAAAATCATTTCCCATCCACAAAATAGTGAGTGGCCTGTGAGATGTGGGGATAGAAATCCTGCATCTCCAGCATTTGAAACAATTAACAAGCTCAGCAGACTGCTTTGGCATTGTCAGAAATTGTGGAAATCCAGGGAAATTCCGAAGATAGAGCTGTTGTCCACCTTTAAAAACTGGCCAAGAGCATATTTGGAATAGTTGTCGAGTTATCCCGAAGAGATGCTCTGTACAGAAAGCATCGACGATGGTAAAAGGCTTGCGCAGCTAACCTTGTGGTGTATCAGCAGTCATTACTGGTTTTGATGATCTTTCCCCTCTGCTTATTCCAGCAGCAGATTCGCGAACGTCTGCAGGAAGCTGGATGCCGATTCACTGATCTAGAGGAGAGAAGCTTGAAAAGAAAACGAGCATACTTTATACAAACTTACTTACAGCTAGTTATTGAGATGAATCTCCCTTGCAAATGAAAAAACTCTGGATTTCTTAGCGTAACGTGCAAAAATTTGCACCGGAATCTCTCCCAACTTTAGGACCGAATAAAAATCGAATTACTCAATTCGTCTAAATATTCATGCAGTACTGGATCCGAAATTTCAAATATTTGAAAAAGAGAGGGATTTATATGACTCTTCATCACCCTAAGAAGATTATATCGCTCGCTCTTTTTCGAATCCGAGCTATCGACTTACTCAAAATCGAATTTTGGAATTCCGAATAAGTCGACAACCATCTCATGCATTATTCAGTCCTAAGAATAGTTTACACCTTCTACGTTAATGTATCGTTAATGTATTTCAATGCGGGCCTTTCAACGTCTTGAACATGTTCGGACCCTGTTCAGGACACCCTAAACTTCCTTGATCCCGCCCTCTCCCGTCATGAATCGCACGTGAACTTCTTCTTTGCTTTGAATTGTTAAGAAACTGCATTCATTCAGAATTAGAGTCACAAAATTCTGATAACAATAAGTCACATTAGGGCAATGTTTGTTAGTACTTTCAGAAGAGTTTCTGGAATGTGTTAAAAAAGCAGAAACGCTGGAAGTGTCAGTATGTCCTCCAAAATGAATCCTAGAGGAAGTGCGTGAAGTCTTCAAGCCGCAGCATTCACTTCACCGCCTTATATACTAGCACCAAAGGTGCACTTTAACGTCAGCATATGCATGTGAAATTCATCTTCACCTTTAACAATATGGCGTTATTGCGAAACTGCAGCAACTGCTCTGCAAAATGAAAGACTTCGAACTTTGTTTAATCAACCAGTAGAGTTTTTCTGCGGTAGAAGAAGTGTTATTTGAGCAGCTTTAACCTTTAGCGAACAAAATCTCAAGCACAACTAATGTATGGAAAATCTTTTTTGTGAAAATCCGCTTTCGTAACAACACAGGTGCAGATTTGCTAGGCAGTTCAGTGCACGGACATCATCATACTCCGACGCTTCTTCTGATCGGCCAGGATCGACCGCATCGTCTCGCAGCGATAGTCGACGATCGCGTCCGACTTGCAGCAGAGCACGGCGGTGATTTGCGAGAACCGCGACGAAGTCTGGAATGAAACCTTGGTCACGGCACGAAAATAAAAGGGCACCGACCGCTGCAAGTAGCCGTGTTTTTCGGAGCAAACCGGAAACGGCGCTCGTTTACTCCTACACGCGGCAGCGTTTGTTGCGAATGTTTCCAGCTGTCATCATTCATTCATTCAACGGGTCGTCGAGTGAACGAATGATTGGAATGGATGATTCATTGTAATGGCTGCAAAACCAAACAAAAGCGTTCTACGGGGAAGAAAGGCTCGTTTCCCGGAATAGCTTATCGCAAACATAATTCAGACGCACTGGAGTAACCTTGAAGACGTCCCTCTGATTATCACTTCTCCCAGTGAAGGATACACGTGATGGAGCGTCGAGAATGGTATGCATGAGCAGTCGTATCAATTCTCAACCAACAAAGAAGCGTTGTATCTTGAATGCGCTGACCGGTGGTGGGTCGTCAATCAAAAGTGTCCAAGGCAAGTTGCATACTGATAGCGCTAGATGTCACGAGGCGCTAATTGTTCTTGAAATAGAAAAGCCTAAAGGGCTCCCTTTCAGCAGATAGGAGATGTTTCAAGCAGGGCAAGGTCAAAAAGCAAAAGTTCTGGATTCTACCTAGAGGGCATGCAAAGGCGAACACGCTTATATGGCGAGAACCGGTCTCCTATAGGTCTTTCACCATTAGTCTAATATTTTGACGGTTACTATTAATAGAAATATAAAGTAAAATAAAGAAGATGAGTATGCACATACCAGCGTCCGATAGTGTCGAACAAAAACCATGAGCAGGACAGGGAAGTAAAACGGAAAGAGGTGGACGATGAAAACAGCTATCTGAAATAACGACATGGTTTGGAATTAGCGAGAAAATTTTAGTTCAAGAAGTCTGCTGAGATATCTATTTTATTTTCTTGTAGGTAACAAAATTTTGGCGTAAAATTAGAAATATAACGAGTCAGCATATCCACGACATTTGGCAAAACTACGAAAGAATTGCCTATTTGGTTGAGGAGTGCAAGCAAGTTCCACTGGAAGATAATTATGTCCAAGGTATAATCCACGATGAGTATAGCAAAACACATCGCCATTCAACGCAGCTACGTCACCCAAAAAATCGATAGGTATCAAAATCGATATCGCTTGGAAAAGGCGACACGGGTGTGATAACGCACGTGAAGTATGGCTGCTGCCTCAACATAGCAGACAGATTTTTTGGATAACTTCTTACAAGATCACAGCAAATAGGAGAAAAATACATGTATGTAATCAAATAGTTCATAGTTATGTAGCAGTTATATAAACAAAGTTGAACGATACATAGTAGGGAAAACTTTGCCATACCTCATATGATACATTCATGACATTCTCCAAGATCTCGTTCCCAAGTTCGCTGCCGGTCACAATGCGAAACTCGAAGTCAAGCTCAAGGAGTTGGAAAAAGAAAGCTATTCGCCAGAATACATCCAGTACAGCAACTAGTAGCATCACACGGGGGAACGATCTAGGTAATTTATACAGATAAACAGTAGTAAGTAATTTCGAGAAAATCCAAAGTCTAATTGTTGCTCACGTGCTCAGTGACATAGGAAAACGTGGCTCGAATCCGTTCTTTGAGTCAGTCGGGAACAATGCGATTAGCAGTAATGTGACAGCAAGCAAGGATGGGCAAAGTAGTAGGCATAATCTAAAATTAATAACAATATTACAATAATATAGTAATAATGATACATGGAGGTACAGTAATAAAAAGACCCAAAAGTACACAAGTCTTCAGGGGAATAGTTCGGGTCTCCAGCCAATACCAGCCAGCTTCCATGTCACTGGTCGGCAATGCCAAGGCAAAAAGAGTAAAAATAGTTGAACAACACCTAGTAGTCTCATGAAGGGATTTTGGTGGAACACCATGGCGAATGCTACCTACTGCCAGCCAATGAGATGTCGACAAAGGGCCCACCCCTTCTTGAAGATATTTCTGCTTTTTTTTTTCAAAGATTGAGCGGCAAAAATCAGCAAGCGAGCTTGTATTGACCAAGAAATGTTAGCGTTATTTCAGAGACTGGTCAAAAAAGTAAGTGATAGTATAGTAACACAACTCTAACCTGCAAAAGACAGCACTTTCCACAGGCAAGACAAGAGCCAGAACACGGTGGTCGAATACAGTAGCGGCGACTATGAACGGCAGTACAACTAGGAGAAGCTTTGCAATCATATTTTCGCAACTAGTTGAGTAGCTCTGAAATTCCAGATGTCTAAGCTGCCGAACAATATTGATTAATAACACGTATTGATTAAATCTTACATTGAACAAATTCAGATAACGATCTATGGCTATGGCGAAAATCAGTATGGACTGAACGGTGAGAAGATTTTCGATGAGTTGATGTGCCACTATCTCCCATATGCTCTCCCGTAGGTAGGCACCGTCTTCTTCAGCGTTGAGGATGAACATCACTTCATCCGTCTCCTGGAACTGTTTTAGGGTGAACGAGCAGTTGATAACAAAGGCGAACGGATGCGAGCTTCACTAGTTTTCTTTGAGGGTGGGCTGAAGCATTTCACTCTGTAGATGACAATGAAGTTCCTGGATAGAGTACTTTCCATGTTTTTATTAGGAAGTAGACCGCTGCAGATAATTTGCAGAAGAGCAAACCCATTTACATGCATATGAACAGTTGGCATGGTTTTTGATGAGCGCTATATCTGCTTTCCAAGTCATTTTATATCTTATTATATTCTATGTTTATAATTTTCCTTTTAAATTTTTTCTAGTTCCTCTAGAAAAATTGAATGAATAGCGGTAGCTAATGATAACGAAAGGAAGCGATTTCTTCAAATCCAACTCTTCAAGCCAGGGTAGACCAGCTAGGACAAAACCAGGGAAGAAATGACTACAAAATCCTATTGTTTGCTCGGTGAAACAGCAATTTCTTCACATAAAACGCAAAACGCAAGTGGTCACCAAACGGAATTTCTACTCGATGTGGAACAGTTAATTTTTGAATTTAAACTTGAAATTATGAACACTTCATGAAATTTGGGTAAAACTAGAAAACGTCATAGAAATCTGAAACATACACATTGATTTTTAAATAGCGCATTCAGCAGACCTGAGAGCACGGCACCGTAGCTGGAATAATTATCTGCTCTGGTTTTTTAAGCAGTACCTTCACGGAACTTTATAAGGCAGGTCTTCGCTCAAACTACGTGGGTAAATTGAATTTCCACAAAATTCTGGAGCTCATTAACTCCCCTGCAAAAGCTCCATATTCTGCAGAATTTTGTTCGCATCGTTAACATGATGAAGTTATGTAGTTAGTGATAGATAACGTTCTAAAGCAAAATGTACTTAGGGACACGCAAAAACGAATATTTAAAAAAAAGTGCAGGAAGTTTTCTACACTCTCCGCCTTAGTCCCGTGATCAGTTCATTCCCTCTGCGAGTCCATGTTTGGAAGACCTACAATACCCGCGCTAACTTCGTTAAA
>KN726785.1:0-15427 GCA_000816745.1 Ancylostoma duodenale
TCCATAAGGATCGAAGTTCAAGCTCAATCGCTGCTAACAGAGGTACGTACACGGAATAGGTACTGTGATACCTAGTAGTAATATTAGGCTGCGGAGAAAGTAAATGAGAGTTTTGGGCGTGAAGATAGAAGGCACTTCCGAAAGATTGCTCTGCTGCAAATAAAGGGGAGAAGATCGCCGTGATTTTTGAAGATACTCCTCCAATTCTAGAACAGTGCCACCACTTTATCGTTACAGGGCGCGGATGCATGTTAGGAAGAATGGGTAATCTTATACTCATTGATATGATATGATTACCCGCGGTTAGTTGTCAACTTCAGACAACATCACGCGTGGGTAAACGACGGGTGCCAGGTAAACCGTAAATTTGAGCACATTACCAGAGCTTGGAAGCGTCACTGAGATTACCCAGTATAAAGCCGTTGGCGCGCGCGTTAACAGTGAGTAAATTCAGAGGGTGTTAACATGTTTACCCTGGGTAATGATTGATGAGTGCGGTCCCAGGTTTACCAGGTCTGTATAGTGGGAATCGTTCTCATCTAGACTGTATTTGATCCTATATATGTAACTCTTTGAACGGACATCTGTAGGAGTAAAATCTGTCCACTTTGGAGAAAGAACTTGAGCTCCTCAAAAACTGGTATGGTATGGTATGGTATGGTATGGTATGGTATGGTATGGTATGGTATGGTATGGTATGGTATGGTATGGTATGGTATGGTATGGTATGGTATGGTATGGTATGGTATGGTATGGTATGGTATGGTATGGTATGGTATGGTATGGTATGGTATGGTATGGTATGGTATGGTATGGTATGGTATGGTATGGTATGGTGTGGTGTGTGTGTTTAACCATTTGAATACCAATGTGAAAAATTGAAAAAGTCACAGACAGCAAGAAAGCATACGAGTGAAGCCGCCTACGGCAGCTAGCTAATATAAAAAACTGCTCAACACTAGTAACCGAAGAAAAGGAGGGAAAGAAGATGCAGTGAGATCAGTAAATAGCATGTAGCAAGTAGTATGTACAGGTACTAACGCTCAAAGCGAAATGTAGAAGGCTCAGGCTAGTTTCTAGACAGAACTTGGACGAGAAAAGGATTTTTTTAGTTTGCGTAAATATGTGCAACACGCACTTCAAGAACTTTAACTTTCTAAACGTGGGAAACCCGCTAAATAGCTCGACTGTCTTGGGTTTTGCGATGGGTGCCTCTGTCATGAGATTACCTTCACCCCTAAACTTTATGTATCATCATCGTTCCAAAACCCAACAGCACTCAATGTGAAAGGAGAACTGGCATGAGTGGATATGCTCCGCCGGAGCTAGCCGCGATGTTAAATAATCGCTGTAAATGTTGTTACATCTCATGTTCGAATTTCATATACAGCCGTAGAGAATTGTCGAACGGAGACATAACGGAACGGAGAGAAATTAGGAAAATATCAATTTTCTACAAAAAAAAAGCAGCTATCCTACAAATCTATTGCTGGCTTTCGTATACTCTTTATTAGCGGACTGGAAGCCGTGGTAGGAAGAAGTACCGCTCAAAGAAAAAACATTCGTGATATTGTTTCCACACATAACGAATGGTGTTCACTTCTCACCAGTGATTGCAATTGGTTTACGCCTAGAAAGAGTCCTAACACCACATTCCCTATTGTTTTCGTTACATTTCGCGATCGAACATGTTTTGTACAAAGATTATCTGCTCGTTTACAATCAAGAACTTAGCACTAAGCAAAAAAAGCGTGCGGCATGAAAACTGCAAAAGTGGTCGAAGTTACACTTGTTGGTCCAATTCTGGTCCACTGCTGATGTTTTAATGGGTGCTTCGGTACTGGGACGTAGAAAAAAGTTAGATTTATTCTAATGCACCACACTTTATCCCTTTACTGGGATCTCGACGCAGATTTTTTTGATGTGTACATAGTTCACAAACATTTGCAATCGCAATAACATAACGTGAGCAACATTTTTTAAGCTGGTCGCTTTCGGAAATAGAAGTGAAAGTTACAAACCTTCCGATGAGCGAGCTGGGACTAAAGTAAGAAAAAGTATCAGGTTGGTGCGAAATTAATTGCCGTTTTGGGATATGAACAAATAAACTTTTCTCTTCTGCGGAATTTGAGCAGTTCCAGACCAACTTGGATAACTTTCTGAAAGTGCTTTTCCTCCTCTTTCGAAATTCGCTTGATTATTCTGGCTAGCTCTTCTCATTGCTTTTTTGTAGAGTCGAGAACAAATGATGAGCCGACGCGATTTTGGGGTGGTCATAGTTAATAATTTCAAACTCGATAACTTTCCACCGGACGTGCCCGGTAATCTTGCACTTGTTTTGGCTCAAGATCTTCTTTTAAAGGACAGTGAGCTGCTGGTCCGCGGAATTTTCTTCCAGCGATTTTGAACGCCAAGGTAACTATGATCGTGATGGGAGGTTGTTCTTTAGCGATCAAGGGTTAAGGAGAGTCGTAAAGCCTAAATCGGACCTCACCCTCCGGACGTTGAGAGCAGGAATGGATGCTTACTATACCACAGTTTTGAAACATTTGACTTCAATCGACAGAGTAAAAAAGGTGCGAAAGTGAACACCCCCGACCTGAATGATGACCAGCGTCTCATCCGCTGTGACATCTTTTTTAACTTAATCTTTTGTCCCAAAGCGATCCATTGCTAGACCAAGTAATTACTGTAGATGAAGCTCGATTTCTGTGCGATAACAAGAAATGCGAATGGAAGTGGGAAGAGACATTTTCCGACTTCCAAGTTTTTCTAAGTTAGATCTTCTCTCTAGGAGGGTTTTGTCAGGAGTTTGGTGGCGCTGTGAGGATGTGATTGAGTACAGCTTTCTCCAACCTAGTCACGCGTTAACAGCAGAGCCTAATGTTGCAATTTCGAGTTGATGTCTAAAAATCTGCTGTAGATGTGGCTGGCAGTGGTGAAGCGAATCAGGTTTTTCCCTGCACCAAGCTAGCGCTAAGCCTCTCACTTAAAAACTCACTCGGCAAAAAATTGCGCAGGAAGACATCGTGGTTCTCATTAATTCTCCACATTCTTCAGACCTTTCCCTTACTAATTGTCTTTTTTCCCATTCCTAGATGCAAGCCTATGACTACAGGAAATTGCTGATCTAGAGCATGTCGAAATCTCCTTCCAAAAGTTTGTTGATTATTGCGATCTCAGTTTTCATTCTAGAAGCATGCTATTACTACATTGTTAGGAAATATTTACTTAATTGAATGTGCATTAAATCGATGAAAAAAGTTGTGTTTAAGCCAAGTTATAACACTTTGAACTGGAGTGTCCGTTTCGGAAATTAATTTCGCACCAATCTGATATTTTCAGTGAGAGTAGAGCCGCTGCAGCGGCTGAATTAATTAGAACTAACCAAAGGCGAAGTGACCCCTTCGCGCCTTTGCCGCTTCAAAAGCATCACGTCTTCGAAGATACCATGGGCATAAGTGACTGGGCTGTGCTTTGCTTACTACTTCGTCCACTAATTCTTTTAACTTACAAGGGAAGGATACCAGATGTTTGTGGCAGTACAGAATGAGATATGTCCCCTTATGTGAAGCTGACCATGGTGATCTTGCATATGTTTCGTGTCGCACTCAATGCCATTGCGGAAGAAGTTATGGCCTTGTCTGTGCAGTGTATGTGCGCAGTTTCCGCCCTAACCTACCATAACTCTATAGGAGGCGTTGCCATGAAAAATAGGTGCAGGATTAGCGATCAGCAGTCCAAATGACCCTGTATGCAAAATCTCAGCGAAAAATACATCTTTGTGGGTACATAATTGCGCTTTGATAATTTATTACTACTACCATTCGCAAGGGAACGATACTTCATTGAAGGCGGGTCGTTATCAGGTATACACTGTTTTGTGCATGTCGGAGCACTGATTGCAAAACTATTTTGTTCTCGGTCCACTCTCGTCTCCACGAAGAGTTATGTCCTTTTTTCGAACGCACGCGATAAGGAAGTATATGTACATACAATGAAGTACGTTGGGTAGGTCACCGTAGAGTGTGGCGTAGTGGTGAGTGTCTTGGTTATAATAGATACCCATCGAGGTTAAATTCCTCTCAGAGTGCGACGTTTTTGCATTTTTCTCCCACTTACTGCTTTCCTCTAAAAATCTATTCTATGCAGTTTCATAAGTGTTTCCACTCATAATTAGGTGTTCTGAAAGCTTGGAAGCATTTTGAACGATCTTCACTATCACGAAATTGTGAACAGTGGAACTGCTGATGGACTCACGAGAGCCCAAATTTTCGGGGAATTTTTTTCTGCTGAAATTCTCCATAATGGGATTATTTGAAGCGCTGAACATGAACCTGGTACTCATTCTGTGACGTAACCCCATTTTTATAGGTTTGAGGTAGAATTAACAGTAATCACTGCGGAAAACCGAATAAAATTGTTGAATTTTGACGTGGAATGGTAGTGGCATTCAAAATGATGCTGATAATCGTGATCAGCGCCTGAAATTACCCCTCTGAGCAGAATCTGGATAGATCTTGCAAGATGCCCAAACTACACTATACCCAGTGATCGTTCCCTCGTGAGTGGTAGCAGTGGTAAATGATCAATCTAATCATATTTTTGCTTTTTTCGCTGAAATTTTGCATCAAGGTTCATTTTAGCTGCTGTCGCGAATTGTGTATCCATTTTGCACAAGAGCGCATATTTTATGGCGCTACGGGAGGTGGATGCAGGAACTATACGTTCGAATATATTGCACAGACAAGGTTATAACTTTTTTCGCAGTAGTATTGAGCACGAATGGAGAACATAATCGGAATCAGCATGGTCAACTTCATATTACGGGGCACATTCCATTTTGAAGTGCCACAGATATTTGGTATCGTTCCCTTGTTAGATTGGTTTTCTTTGTTTGCAAACAAGCCTTTCATTTTGTGCATGGGTCATTTATAACTATTCGTGTTCTAGTTTTTTTTTTGGGTTATTCCTCTGTGCGTTTTGCTCGAAGACCGTGATGTATATAACATAACAACGCAATTGCCTGCTGTTTATAGCATTCCTTTCGAAAATCACGCTAAGGTCTGAATCGTGTCTGCTAGCAGGCGCGATTCAAAAGTGTTTAGGGATCATATTCGTTCATGCTTCCTCTTTCCTTCAGCTGTTTCAGGTTACATCGAGATTGCCTTGCTATCGCCTGTGTTACGATCGTCGCCGAGAGGCCTGGTCTCGTGGTTAAGTATTATATAACCACAGCCACACTCTGACAGAAACACTTTTCGTTTGAATCGGATTTCCATGCACCAAACGGGATTCCAGAAGGAAGGGCAAAAGGTGGGCTGGGAGATGCTCGAATAAACAAGGAGTATGCCGCAGAAACATTTATTTGAAAAATTTAAAGTTTGGGAGACACTGTGGAGACTGCATTCACATTCCCGTTAGCGGTGCCCTAAACGCTATTTTTCGAGCGAATACTCAAGTCAGAGTGATCAAACACTAAATGCTTACTTGCACTGCAGGTGAAGAATGCATTTCTCGCTAATGGGATCGTACACATAGCCGCCTTTGCACACGCAAGCGAATGGAATGCACGGCTTCTCTTCACACCATTGAGGCTAAAAACATTCAAACAGATTAGCCACTCTGAAAAGTAATTAGAACCATCTCTTTAAGGAACATCCATGTAATGATTACCAGAGTCTGATTCCACACAATTTGAAGGCAATTTGGCAGACAACGTTTCTCCTGTGAGCAGCCCGCTCGAAGTGCATTCGGGTCACCACAGGGCTCTAAGTATGCACTCAGATTCTCCCATCACTGGTTTTGTTTCGAGGTTGTACCAATTCCGAAATTCGTATCGCCGTGAAGGTCTACGCAGTGAACGCATAAATCCCATACCACAGATAACATATGTGTGCATTTATTGCTGATTCTCTTGTCCGAATTTGCAAAATCATTAACCACAAGTGAATAGCTCTCGCACATTCGTGTTGTGATCCGAAATGGGTTACCGCATTCCATTATGCAACGAGCATCTATTCTCACAATCCTCAATAATTAATCTTTCCCTGGACTGTGTAGCAGCTAGTAGGTCGAACGATCTAACAAAAATGAGTAGTGCAGCACTACCTTCTTCATGGACCACATGTGGCCCGAGAAGAGTTTTTTCTTTCATTGCGTGCACAATGACGGTATACCGTCACGATAATAATGATGTGAGTGTAGCAGGCATTAACATAAGTAACTGCCTAGGTGCAAAAAGAAGGGAAAGAAGATAAAGTGAACTCAGCAAGAGCATGTAGCAAGTTCTTACCGATACCAACTAAACACGAATTGTAGAAGGCCTAGAGAATTTTCCGTGCTAATGTGGATGCAGCAAATGTTCCTTGTTCGCTTATGTATGTAAATGCGTGATACATGCGTTTCGAGGATCTATCTATTATCTTATCGAACATGGAGAACCCGTTAGATTGTGAACTTTGTGGTGCGTCGGGTGCCTCGGTCATGAGATTACCAGGTGCGTCTAGAAATCTGACACCTATGTACCTATCTTGCCGTGACAATCACGTTAACATCCTGAGAGGGAAAAAGCGCTTGCTGGTCAGTAGTATAAATAACATTTATGCCACAGAACATTCTTGTAGAAGTGTCAGTTCGTTGAAAACAAAGTTAACCTCTATCAACCTAAATACGCATATGCGAAGTACTGGACTATCAAAAAGTTTCCGGCCTCTGCTTGCCTTTTCCATATCCTCTTATATAAATTATGGTGGTGCAACAAAATTTTTTAGAGCGCAGGCGGTGGGGGGACCAGATTGGGAGATTGGGTCCGCAGAGGCCCATTGGTGGGAAAATTAGTGCCCATTCGTGGGCAGTGTGCGGATCCATCGATTGAGAAAGGGTCCACCGTGGCCCAATAGTGGGAGAAGCGCCAGAAAACGTGTGCACGGATGGAGAATGAGTGTGCTCCAATCCAGCAAGGGGAACACACCAGGATACGGATCCACATATGGAGATTGGATCCACAGGAGGCCCATAAATGGGGAAAGCGCCGGGATACGGGTCCACCGATGGATCGGGTCTGCCCTGACCCAGTAGCGGGAAGAATGCCAGGGGCACAGCTCCACGAATGGAGAATGGGTCTGCCCTGGCCCAGTAGTTGGGAAAGCGCCAGGATACGTGTGCACGGATGAAGAATGGGTCTACCCTGGTCCAATAATGAAGAGAACGGGCTCACGGATGGAGACTGTGTCCGCAGAGAGCTCATTAGCCCATTAGTGGGGAAACGCCATGATACGGGCCCATGGGTGGAGAATGGGTTCGCCGTGGCTTATTCAAGTGATTATTCGCACGGCATTGGTTACGCTGTATTGTTCACAAGTACTAAAGCCAAGTGGAAGGTACTCCCGTGCAGAGTTAGGAGTGGCTGTTCATAGCGGGTCCATAGGTATGTAAGAAATGTGATAAAAAAAAGAGCAGGTAGTACCATTGCATCGGAAAATAGCTTTATATGTAGAAGCATGATTAAGAATTTGCAATTTGTTTGAGCTCAGCTAATGATTAGTTTTGCTTTTTGTTAATTTTCTAAGTGAAGCTCTTGCACACACCTCAAGTGGCTGCAAGAGCTTCACACACCCACTCCACTTTCCAGCATCCCGAGGGGCGCTAGTTTCTCTATAATTTTGAGAAGCTAAAGTATGTAGGGTGAAGGCCTCCATGCTAGTTGACGAAGTTTCTTGACATTCCGTCAGCCCTACTGAGGATTAGACTAAACGTTTTGTTCAAGCTAACATATGGGTATTGCTCAAAAAATGTGTTTCGAGCGAAAAACAACTGTCGAATTTCTGTTCCATTTATGGGTTCTGTTGAACAAAATCCAAACACCTCGCTCAATGGTGAGCAAAGAAGGAGCCTTCCAGTATTCCCTTGCAGGATTTTGGAACATAGAGTTTTTGAGGGAGCGAAGATCAATCAGTAATAGAGTGACCTCTGATCAACTAACAGAGGTAAGGCGAGCACAAAGCATAGAGGCTTTCTAGGAAATTGTTAGGCAATGCAGATAGATATGGAGAGGAGAAATTGTGAAAAAATCTAATCTATCCGAAACTGTCTTTGGAGATCTCCTAAGTAATCATTAATCTGTATATATAAAAGTGAAAGTTTGTTTGTGTGTGTTTGTGTGTTTGTTTGTGTGTATTTGTGTGTTTGTATGTTCCTTATAGAAATCGCGGAGGATCAACCGATCGGGACCAAATTTTGCATGCGTACCCCTCGGGGGCCGGCGGAGGTTATAGGCTACTTTGCACCTGGGATTATCGATTGGTTTATCGATTATATCGATTTTATTGATTTTCCGCTATTTCTGCAGAAGGGCTGGCGAGAACATGCCTACTAGGGTATCTCCATACGCTGAACACGAATTTGGCAATCATTTAGCGCCAAGTTATCGATTTATTGATTTTGTTGATTTTTCGCTGTTTTTGCCCACTGGGTGGCAAAGGCATGTCTACTGGGGTATCTTAATGCGCTGAACACGAAAATGGCAACCATTTTGTATGACACTATCGATTCATCGATCTTATTGATTTTTCGCTATTCTTGCCTACGGGGCGGTAAAGACATGTCTACCGGGGTATCTCAATGCGCTGAACACGGATATGATAACCTTTTTGACCGAAATATCGATTTATCTGTTTTATTGATTTCTCGGTATTCTTGCATACGGGTCTGTGAAAATGTGCCTTCTGGATTTCCCGAAAACCTGAACGTGGATAAGGCAAGCAGTTGAGAGGAATTTTTTTACCAGTCAAGCAACTTCACCCCATTTTTTATGTTGGGGGGGGGGGGGGCAGAATGAAGAAGAATCACTTAAGCTGATCACCAAATGGAGTACATTTTGAAAGCATTCTTTTGTTCAACAAGTGTTGGCTTAATCTTTAAATGGCCGGGAGAAAGTGCACACCTGAGTGGAGCCGGGTACACTGTCTATTTTTAATAAACTTACAGCAATAGCAATTGCCCTCAACAGTGTGAGGTAGCCGGGGTAGTAAAGCACCCGAGCGAAGCCGAGTATGCCGTCTAGTCATCTCATATATTTGAGCTTGACAAAACAGTTCTGTGGAATAGAGAATATATTATGCCAGTTAACACTAGATCAAAAGGAAAGAGTTGTGTTCAAAACCACTTTGTTTCAGAGTGTTCTCAAACTAGCAGAAAAAAACTTACCGTGAAAATTTAAAAATGATGGTTAGCACTTCGACAAAACACACCTTTCACAGTACTGTATTGCAGTGTGAGAATGCCGGCGCATTTCTTTTCCCCTAGTTCATAGATGGGACTAGGACCCAGCTACTAGAATCTGTTAGAGCATTCGAGACGGCATTTCGGTGAGCAAAAAAGAAAACTATAAAGAGTCTTAGTCTGCCATTTGTTCCTATGTGGTAAAAAATCTTTCTAAGGTTAATTTGAATAGAATGGTAAAGAGAAAAGTGCATTGAACTTCGAGGGATCTTCACTCATTCGAATTTCACTGCAGTAACTGTCTAGGTCCAAAACTTTTTGATACCCCTGTACCAGTTACTACAACTAGGCATAGGTGCAGAGAGTGAGGAAAATGGAAGTTATCTAGCAGAAATTACTGCTTACTCCGACATAATCACTCTGCAGAACTGAATATTGAGAGTGGAGCGTGCTTTATTCTTTGCTAGTTTAGAAATTTCACCTGAGGTCACCTACCGGATTGAATTCGAAGCAAGAGAAATTTCAAACGGATGCTAAAATTTATGGAACAAGTTTTTGAATTATATAAATCGTTACCAGGGTAACAGCCTGCCACACATTTTCCTTCCGAACTGCGGAACAATCCTGGTTTACAGATACATGTATCACAGGTGAAAGAATTCTGAAATAACTGCGAATGCTTAGCCAACTGGACACAACATTAGGGATAAAATGAGTGGAAATTACTACTTGTGAGTTTTCTAGGTATAGAGACAACTGGGACTTCCCGGTGTGGGATCTGCGCAGGTTCGCTCACCCTCATACTTGCACTGATCATTGAATACCTCATCCTTGCCACAGCTAAATTTGTTTCTTTCTTCAGGGGCTGTAAGGACATTGTAAAATGTTCTCAACGTAATCGCGAATCATTAAAAGAAGTAAGGGTTTCATAAACTTGCAATATGGACAAGTATAGTGAAAGATTTCGGACAGATTGTGCATAACGTACCCACGTACCCGTTATTAAAACGCGTGGTGATCAGGAACTGAGGGAGGAACAATAGAGCATGCAGGAAATTTAAGAAAATTTTGTGTTGTTCGACGAAGAGATGGAGACTACTGGCTATACGTGGAAACAATGGATTTATTTCAGATTTCACGCCTACTTCTGTTAGAACAATGATCCTACATTGAAAATTATAAAATAAGACAAAAAGAATGACCCTATATTCACTTTCTCATATTTAATGTGGTAGAGGAGTGCGTCGCTAGCGAAACTAACCACTAGCCGCTAATTGAACAGCTTCTATGATTATTTGCATATTACCACCTTTGCCAAAGTATGAGACCAATATCGGCTTCCTATAAGTCTAGTAGCAAAGAAACATGCAGCTCTATCTCTTATTTCAAAAAAAGAACGAGCTCAATCCAATTTTTCAACTGTTCTTTTTGCTAACTTACATAACGTGGATTGGCGAGACCACTCAAATTTATGTTCAAGCAAGTTTTCAGAGCTTATTCATCCTGGACACCAGTTTGTCTTCACGCACGTGTATTTCATGAACCTCAAATCTAGAACAACTTAGCTAAGGAAAAGTTAGAAAGTCCTTAGAGTCTAACAATGCACTGTCGGGGATTTGCCTCTGCGTTACATTTAAAAAATCTGGAAAACAATGCGAGTTCGCCAAATGCCAACGTACCTGCCAAACAAGCAGCAGTAATGCACACCATCATCTGAAAAAGGTTGTACATTTCATGGCTGACCAAAAAAATCGAAACAATAGTTTCTTTCACTTTGTATTCATTCACTTATGCGCATTAATTGCGTGTAGGGGTTTCTCACTGTGCGGATGCGCATGTGGTCGAGGGCAGCTCACTGGAAGACGGGGATGATCACGTTGATAACATGGTGCAATATAATAGGCTTATGCAGTAGTGCAAAGTCTCTACAGGCGATGTTAACTACGATTGCACTCCACCACAGGCCTGCCGCGCCACACCACCTTCGCAGCGCGGCGGTCCTGCTGGGTGTTGTCAATGTCGGGTGTGCGCAACCCCAGCTGGTCCACCGTATCGTGTAGGAGGTGCTGTGCGACAGGCCAGTAGAGGAGTACGATCGTGAATGACCCATCTTCTACGAAATTAAAGCAATTTTTCTAGAAAACAAGATATGAAGTGGATCACTTATTTTGTAATCAACTTGAGAATACTTCAGTGCGCTTCATATAGATGTCATACTGCTAAGAAACTATGACAGGCCGAAGATGCGACTGGAGCTTGCATCAATTTATTGATCGCTAACGGTGGAAATGTTTGACCTGTGTTCCAAGCATTCCTTTTTTTTAACTTTGTTTGCGTCTACCTTTGCTCACTTCGTTGAAGATAATTTGATGTCGTTTTATTGATACGAGCGGCTCAACTTGGCGGGACTCGATAATGTGCACTCGACAAGTTTTTTTTTTAAATTCCATGGGCTCTTGCGTTTTTTTTATTGGGTACAGTAAATTGAACTCATTTCTGAATAAAACGAACTAAAATCACTGGATTCACGAACCAGAATCGATGCCCGGTTACGTCACTGGGAGGATGACCGTTACGCTTTGACGCGTTATTTTGTTACGATAATAACGCACAGCACTGGTCCATACCCTTTGGCGCTGCTCTGCGTCTCACTCTTCAGTAAACCTCTTCCGTCACAAATGAGCTGATCATTCGAACATAGGAGGGCCACTGGGCTGCTAACTCCAAAACAAAAAACGAGGCGTTCGGTCCTTGTGAGTGCATGAACAGTCTTGTCGACCATGTCCAGTTTTCTTCAAAAACCACGATTGTATGTTCATTTCTCACACATCAATTTTTCTTGCGGTTCAATGTCAAATTCTTCATACGAGGGATTCGAAATTACTTTCGTAAACAAATGGTATGCTTTCTTTGTTCCTTATTTTTTTACTTGTTATTTTGATAACAACAGTGGCTACGTTCGTCGGAGCACAGCTTCGCACACAATACCCATTTCCTTCACACTGCACTCAGGGTCAGTTCCACTGATTTGGCTCATACAAGACCATGGAGCAATTTATACTCTTGACGCGGAGCAGATGCAGATGAGACGCTTTCGGTTTCTGGTCACAGCCATGTGTAGTAGTCTCGGATCTCTTCCATTTTTTAGAACCGCGTTCAGAACCCGTCCTTTTGCAAAGCCTTTTCGTACCTCGTAGAGGAGTAGATGTGCGAGAACTCGATTTTCCCTCAAGAAGCTCCTTGGATGATTCGGAAGATTTGTTCAGAAATACCACCAAAGAAGCTGAAATACCACCTGGTTTGGAACCGCATGGTCGACCGTCTCTGCACAACACCCGTACCTGTAATTTGTCCGTTTAGCTACATTTATAGTACATTGGAGTGCGATCCGGTCGTATAACAAAAGATACGTATTGATCCTCGTTATCCGAAGATCGATATGTTCTATTCGTTATCCGACCGGATCGGACTCCGACGTACTATAAATGTAGCTTTTGGTAGAGAAGGTGACTGCATGGGATCATGCGTCATCTGCATGATAAAATTTAAGCTATTCGGTGACGAATACGTTGGTGATACTGCACCGCCACTCTGTGTTCAAGTCGAGTGTTGAGGGAAAATCGAGTTCTCGCATATCTATACACTTTCTAGGTTGCCATCGAATGCGAGTGCACAATGGTGTCGATTACCGAGTGGAAACCGCAATCCTTTAATTTGAAATTGATCTCTGCACGCAAGACTCTTCAGACGTTCTGAATTCATTCCAGCAATCCGAAAATGAATCGAAAAGAGGAGTGCCCTACCATAACCAACGACTTCTGTCCATATCTCAGACTATGTGATATCTAAGTTGAGATAGGGCTTGCGGCAGCACGCTCCATTCTACAAACAAGTCTTACACGTTCGGTAGCAATTTCAGTTTTCGAAAGGATTTTGTGGTTTTTGGAGTATTTTCCGATTCTTTGATGTCTGGCTGAGGAGGCGTTCACCCTTCCACTCTCTTAGATCATTTGACCCTTTCAGGCCCTGACAAAGGCGATGCCACCAAAACAATGGCCGATAAAGCGTACTAACGACCTCGTGTTTGGCCAACAACTTTATAAATCCTACAATTTTGATGTTTTTCTACAATCATTTGGTGAAGTCTTTCACCAGACGCATCCTGCTCAAAGATTCTTGGACGGCGAACGCAGGCCGAACACGTTTCAACAGCAGTTACACAGCGAGTTGAAGACTCATTTTGTCGCCCCACGAGCTGCGTTCGCCCTGGAAGGCTGTGTTTGCGGGGCGATAAACTGGTCCGTATGTCCCAAACCTAGGATCGTAGCTCAATCTGGGCGCAGGGCTGTGTTCGTACTGTAGACTTGGGTAAGTGGATGCCTACCCAAGCTCATCCAAAAATAGTCCCGAACGCGTATGCGCTTTCCGCGGCAGCGCTTGGGAGACGCTACGCTCCCGCGGCGCACTTCTAGATCCGCGCCGCACCCGCACGCGTCTGTACCGCACGGATCGTCTGATCGATTATCGCACTGGACCACGGTTTTACCCGGGCCTCGGCCGGCCTGACGAGTATCGCTGGGCTCGCCTTGCCTCCGCCGAAGCAGAGACGCGACTAAGCTCTGGTGCTCAACCAGCGGCACGTATCCATCTCCAAGGGGGGGGGGGGGGGTGTCGCCACGTGGTAAGGAGCAGGCAGAACGCAGGTTGAACGGCACCACAGTTCATCGGGCAAAAAACGCAGCCGAAACTCGGGGTTTGCTGCTCTCAGCAGTCGGAATGCAATAGTTCTTTTTCTTGCAGCAACGTCTGCCCTCCATATCTGGGGGCGTGGCTTTGCAGGTTGTGCTGCTTCTACCTTATCTAGTTATCTGAGTGCATCGTCCTCTCATGGATCTCTCGTCACCAGTCTCTAAGCTAGCTGACCATAATTGCCTGCGATCTATAAAGAACTGATTTGAATTCCCCGCAGAACAGATAGTTTTCTGATGGAAATCGAGAGGTTTGTAATATAATGACAGACCAGAGTGGCTACTGCATCTTCGATGGTGTGAGACGAGCCACTGATGTGTTCTTAAAGAAGGTTTAATTATAGCATACTAATTCATATTTGAATCTGACATGTAATCCTGAGAAGTTCAAGGGTCGTTCGTATTAACATTGCTGAAAACGGTGAATTTTGGATCTTCAGGATACTGAAACTTTGTAGGACCCTGTCAACTCTTCTTTATGCGAAGCAGAATTGGATTGCCCTCTTCACGGCATTCGTAATCACAACGCTTGCGGTGACTCTGCTGAACAAGATAGTTTCGCCATACTTCCATGAGAGCTACAGTGAGTGATTCTTTCGAAGAAAACACTTTAGTTCGATATGTAATGAATGAGCTCATCTCCGAATAAGCTCATGACAGGTGCTTTTGTCAAAAGATCTTTCAGAATTTTGTGAACAAATGGCCAGGGATTGGATTGTTACGATCTATCATAATTCGAGTGTTTTGGCCTGCAATTTTTTTTCCAATGCTCGTCCGAAAAGGATTTGATTTGAAGTACTTCCTCCGACATTTAGACAAGTCAAGTGATTTTTGGCCTCCTCAGAAATTATTACCATCCTGTAGGGAACGTTCAATCACGATTGCACCCTCCCCGGCCGAACGCGCTGCAACACCTACGCGGCATGTAGTACGTGGTGCGGCAGATGACCTGGGTGTTGTGGCTGGCGAACTCTGCCGGCATCTTCTTTTCTTTTAATTTCCATGACTAATTTCTTAATGTGTAAGCATTGCCACAGAAATGTTTGAAGTAGAATTGCACCGGTTCAGTTCTTCCACCTGATTCTGAAAAGGCATTATTCCGCAGTTCTGTTCATACGAAAAAGTTTTTGCCACTGCTTCTAAGAAAGCTGATGTCTTGCGTAATTCGTGATTGTCAAGGAACATAGGAATACCTTCGTTCTATCTACAATATTTAGGTAAATCGTGGAGAGATAGTTCATTTCGAGTTCAGCGTTGAGGCTACTGAAGCCTGTGACAAGCTGCGTCTTGCTGAACTACTTACTAAACCATTGAATGCCTTGGAAATTTTGGTATTCTAGAGGTAATGTCCACACATAAATAGAGTGGTCGTGAGCCGAACTCCTGCATGGCCTCGGCCAGCCACTTTTTAACATCCAGATTTAGACGCCAACACATCCTTTGTTCTTTGTATGGTT